>PVKU01016652.1:0-13883 GCA_004027475.1 Anoura caudifer | reverse complement strand
GGCACTGATGGAAATCAAAGATAAAGGTGGATGGTTAAAGCTGCCGCGTGCCAAGCATTGTCCTGAGATCGTTACATTTGTTGTGCCCTTTGACTCTGCACACGGCAGGTCAGTGGGTCACCGACCAATGGTATTTTCCATGCACGGTTGAGAAAACTAAGAGACAGGGAATTTAAATGGCCCAAGACTATAATATACCACGAATGCAGTGCTACACGAGCTGCCCCCCACCACAAAAAGTAGATACGGGATGTACGCGAGTGTGTGTGCGTCTGTGAAATTACACGTACAGAATCATACATGTGCACACACACGTCGCCCCGAGCTGTGCCGAGTCTGAGCGTTCACCCTGCTGCCCACTAGAAGGTTAGCGTGTTACTACGGTCTCCCCCGCGCTGATGCAACACCCAGGATCCCTGAGTCAGAGACGAAGGCTGCATCACCCACAGCCAGCAGTAGCCGGAGCTCCGTTTCGTGCCAGTTCACCCACACCCTCCAAGCCCCGCGGTGCTCGAACATGCAGTGGATTGCGTTATAGCACAGGAACACTGAGCGTGGGGGATTTACTGCTTTCACAACAAGTGCGAACAAGCCTGCTCTCTGTCCAGGGAGCGGGGAACTCTCTCCTCCCGAGGTTGCTCTCGGCAATCACAGCCCTGAGATGGCTCAGGTGGAGCACGGTCAGGACTTCGCATTCTTGGAATGCCCAGCAAGAACCTGCAGGGCCCCGCGGATGCCTCTCCCAACGGGGGTCCTTTGTTGCCGAGGTGCAGGCTCCACCCAACTCCCCGCTCATGGTGCAAGACAGCTGCTTCATCTCCGTCCATCAGTTCTAAATCCCAGACGGAAAGTGGACACCGAAGGGTCATGTTTGCTAGATAGGCCTGTCACTTTTTTAACATAACAAAGCTTTTTTTTTTCTTTTAATCCATCTGGTAGATTTCAACTTAGATCTTCTCGGTCAGATTTATGGCATATAGCTACATGTAGGAGCCAGGAGGCTGTGGGAATTCAGAAATTTTAACAGTATCCAATGCAACCCCCAATACAGTCATGCCTGTTCTTCATACAGAAAAGAGAGAGAGTGGATATTCAATAGAAAACCAGCAGGGAAAAGGCAAAACAAGATAAATCTATGTGTCTACACTAATACTGGTACCCCCCTCTATTGTCCAGCTGTCCAGCTGTGTGTAAAACAAGCCCATGGCTCGTTCACCTTTAAATCCGGGATTCATAATAAGGTTACGTACGTACAGATGTCTGTTACATCAACAATGTCTAACAACTCAGATTTGGAAAAGGCTGTGGCGGCCCTCTGTCCCCGTTCCTCACGTTACACGGGCCAGGTGAGATTCGTGTAAGGAAATCGACCTGCCCACCACATGCAGCAACTTGGTCTCCTGGTTGCTGTTCGTCTGAACCCAGCCCTGGCTCTTACCCGGCTCTTTGTTTTCATTTTTCTTAATATTTACTCTGCCTTCAAGGCAAAGGACTCACAGCACCGTAGGGTCTGCGAGTGTAGATACAGTGAGGCCTCTGAATAGTTCTTATTCTGAGTATTCTTACCACAGACACGTGCAGTAGGCAGGCAGCTGAAAGAGGCCGCGGAGAGAAGTAGAGCAAGCTCATTTTACGAAAGCGGAAAAGGGGCAGAGGTGAAGGCACACGGGCAGCCAATCCCGGACTCGAACCACCGTCCTCAGGTCTAGCATGGGGGGGGGGGGGGGGGAGGGGGCGGTGACAGCGCAGGAAATACACGTAAGTAACTTGTGCACACTTGTGGAAACTGTGATGACAGTCGTGTGGAAATGCCTGGGTGCCGCAGGCACAGGGAACGGAGAAGCCGGTCTCCCCCGAGGGGGCAGGACACGGCAGAGCCACAGCAAAGCGACGTGTGTGCAGGGATCTTCGGGGCGATGCCTTCTGTGAATTCGGGCTTATTTCGAAGTTTTAAAAGATGTGATGTTTTCAATCCTATTGATTCTTGGAAAGCACGTGTAATCTATTTTATAGCCGTCATTCTTTTGTAGAAGAAACACGCCACACGTAAATTTGGACCGAGATGAGTCATCCCAAACTGACCTCATTCTTGAAGTTATTGACAAGAATTCTTATTGGAATACAAAAGAGCGCTGTAAATACTCCCTCCACCCCCCGCTGTGTTACCTTTCATTATGACTATCCATCTTTTTAAGTGGCCGGGATGATTTTCTCATATAATTATTCCTCTTAAAATTTGAACGAGTGCTCACAGAGTGATATTTAAGGAGATGCAATTAAAATAATAATAAGGAATTGCTTTCTAAATGATGTTCTTCCTTGGCTCCAGGCTCTTTCTATACACATGGCTTCTTAACTTTGTCCAGATCAGTTTATGGAAACCATGCTTCTACACCTATAGGTCTCGTGTTGTAACGCAGTCTCGATTTTATTTATACTGTAAAGAGCAGTTTTGTTTCAGTTTCTCAGCAAGCAGACATGTATTAGTTTCAATCTTGTAACTTCTCTGTTGGTTGTCTGCTTCAGTACAGTCATTATGAAGAGGGGAAAAAAAAAAAAAACAGTGGCTGCCATACTTACCCCACTACTAGGAATTCCTAGATGCTATCTAGCAGGATTGCCAGACAAGAGTCTGGCGTGGCTCGGTGAAACCTTATAGCCCACCTGGGTCACGGCTACTTTTGTAGCACTTAAACTTGAATCCTCTCCTGCACTACAGATGCATGAGCTGGCAATAATCTGGAATCAGTCACTTCTGTGTGTGTGGGTGTGTGGGTGTGTGTGTGTGTGGTGAGATGGTTTCTCAACCAAACTGATGCCTAGCAGCTGTGAATATCAAATTTTGCATGCACTTCTGAAAACAAAAGATATAATTGTAGCACATGCTTCTGAAGCCACGTAGCCAGCCAGCAGGAGTCCCTCCCTGCGTGCAGTTACAGAGACTGCTGGGGCAAAGGGATGAGGCCTGTTTGCTAGATTATCAACAGCCGCATTCCACTCTCAAACGGACAGAAGTCGCCACCCTCCAGCTATCCCTCTTGGCGGTGACCGGCGTGCGAAATGCTGAGCTCCACAGAAAACTGCAGTGAACAAAATGGGTTGGTGTGGCTCACGTAAAGATTGCCATGGCTAAGTTTCTGCGCGATTACTGAGGGACAAGAGCAATGGAATGGAGATGTGTGTTAGTTACCGTCTACCGTCTATGGTATCAAAGAATTGTTATTACTACCCCAGCACCAGAGAAGGGAACCACACAGACTCCAGCGGGGAGACCTCAGGGAGGAGTTCATTTGACCTGCTTCCCCGCCCCCCCCCTTCTCCCTGCAGGCCGTCAGCAAGGTGCTGAACAGGGTGCTGCTGGGGGGAGCACGATTCCCGAAGCTCTAAGGCTCTGCTCCTGCGCCAGACGAGACCCCTGGTTCTGTCCGTGTGGACAATGGCGCATTATTTGCTCAAGACCCTGACCTGGGATCCTGGGGGGTGCAGCCCGTGGAGGGAGCAGCTGCTGCCTGCTGAGCCTTCTCCTTTGAAATCTCCTCTCCCCACCCCTGCGCACAGCTGCGAGTCTCCATTCAGAGACAGACAGGAGTCCCTGATTCTCGGTAAAAGTGGTTGGAAAGGAAGCGGTCCCCAGAGTGCGCAAGTACTCTGCCAAAGCAACACGAGGGGATGTTTTGAGGATCCACTTTACGGCCAATTTATGAGATTCTGTAAACTTTTATAAATGATGATCTCTAACATGTTAAATAGCTGAAGGTTTGGGTTGTCTGGGGGGTGTATTATTTTATTTTATTTTATTTTTGCAATAGTATATTCTAGTTTCACAGAATGTACTACACACTAAGTTATTCTGTTTGGAAAAAGTTCACAAATGAACACGATAAAATATCCATGGAAACATTACAACACCCACATTATAGTCTAACTTCTTCATTTTAACGCCTAATTTTTTTTACTTTTTAGTAAAAACTAGAATTTTCATTCCTAAAAGTCACAGAAGCACTATTCCTCCATGAGTAACGTGCGTCAGCAGTTGCTCGGGGCAGCACTGGGCTCCTTGGATACCTGGCTGCGGAAGTGGGAGAAGGCAGGCCTGGGCCTGGGCCTGGGACAACGCAACGCCGGCACCACCCGAACAGCGCGTCCTTGAAGAGGAAGAAATAAGATTTCTTACCCTCATTCCACCAAAACATAAAACAGTGCAAAACACAAGCTGTTAGGGATGGATCTCCCTTCGCCTTCTGCATGAGTTCAGGATCTCTCCCTCTATGCGTCCTGCCAACTTGAATGTGGGGGAGGGGCGGGGCGGGGCCTGGGGGGAGGCACTGAATTACCTGCTTCGGAAATTCCACAGTGAAAACGAGGAGACACGGGGACTACGCTCCTTTCCCTTCAACGATCGCCAACCAGTTTGTCTCCGTGCGCATGTTGCTGCATCTTTCAAACCTGCACGTAAGAGGTCTAGCTCGTTGATCTTTTTTGGTCCTTTTTAACTTTAAAATCAATAATTTTATGCTAATTATCCATGATTTTGTGGAACACGCTTCGGGCAGGCCATTGTTCGCAGTGCAAGCTGAATGGTGTGTGAAAAGCCACTGCTTCTCTTGCGCACTGTGGTGGGGCCGACGTGCAAATAATTTTTGCAGATCTAAAATTAATCCGCCACTCATTTTATTTAAAAGTGCTTCACACATCAGTCCTTTCGACACATGAATAAATGCTTTCGGTGAAGCTCCTTAATCACCCCTTTTAACCTTCCTTCACGTAACTTTGGATTTTTATTCTCGAGGTCAACTAAAAACAAGCTATTCTGGCATTTGCCTAAAAGTTCTATGAAGCTCTTAAACTCAATCCTTATATTTTGGAGTCAACTACACCCCCCCCCAAAAAAAAAAAAAAACGGAAAATGAAGAACTGGTTGGCTGGGTTACAGGTACAGCTAACGGGGCCACTCAGGAACAGACATGGGATGCCTGTCTCATTGCCTCCCTGCCCCGCTGTTCTCAAGGGCGCGCCCTTCACCCTGACATGGCCTGGGCGTGGCTCCGCACGCCGTTCTGCGGCATTTTATTTTACACGTGTTTATCTCCCCGTGGCTTACGCAAGCCCCACGGGAAAGGACCTCTGCAGTGTTCTGCCCTGAATGCTCAGTCTCGTAAACCACCAGGGCCTCTCTGGAAGGATGTGGTAGGTGCTCCGTGAACGACCCGGGAGACACGGCCTCTGGCCCAAACTCTGCTGCGTGAACTCAAGCAAGCTAACTTCTCTATGACTAGTAAGCGCAAAGTGGAAATCAGAACGCATGAAGATTTACATCAACTACTATTTTATCGGATTTACTCTGTCCCGATAACTGAGACAACAGGCGAGAACGCAGGTGAGGGCCCTGCGGGAAGGGGGCTTCCTTCACGGTGGGAGACATCCCTGCGCATCGCGGTAGCCTGGAGCCCCGTGAAATCATACAGCAGCCACCGACCGCTACCATTAGAGTCCATATTCCACAACTGGAGAAACTGGCGGTTTCTCCAGACACCCTAGGGGCTAATTAGGCTGAACCTGGGGGTCCTAAGCCCAGAAGACCACTGATGCTGGAGGGAGAGCTGTGAAGCCGAGAAACCCGGGAGAAAGAAGAAACCGATGTGCGGACAGACGCGCCAAGGAGAAGAGCATATGGAGGCGAGAGTAGAGACAAATGCATTTTGGGTTTGGAATCCAGATTTGGGGGAAGGAAGAATGAGTATATGCGAGCTGGATGAAGTCAAGTCAGGAGGGGTAGGAGGGTCGCGGAGAAGGATTTCAGGGCCACGGGGGCGCAGTGGCGCAGGAGCTGCCGCAGCATCAGGGCGCAGGAACGCCCAGGGAGTCGGCGCGCACGCACGGTGACCTCCTGTCCAGACAACGGTTTGACGTGGTAACACAGCGTGCTTTGGAAGCGTAGGTTGGGGACTCAGAAGACGTCGCTTTCGGTTTAGGTCACTTCTGATCTTTCGCACATCTTGTAGCTTATTTAGAGTTTGGTGACTTCTTTCAAAACGAAGGGCTCCATTGTTCTAGGGAAACGGATGGAACACATTCTAGAAGTCACCTCCTTTGCTTATAATGACCTTACACTATTCATCTCGTTAAGAAGTGAGTTTCCATCATTCAAAATATATTTTGAATAAAATCTTGCATTTATGAAAACATAAAGCATACCTAATAAATTTTACAGCTCACATATTTTCACATGTGACTTCAAAGACTCTATCAGTAAACTAAAGCAGACTGTGTTTTCTTAGGGACAAATGAACCAGAGAAAGACATTTTCAGTTAGTGGATTGATTTTATGGATTTTATAGCATCCACGGGTATTTTTGGCAGTAGAGTATGGTCCTATAGAATGTTTAACTTTTTAAGGTAAAATTATTTTTACTCACCTCCATGAAAGCTGGCCATTCCAAATCTATGCCAATGATGTCACTAATCAGAGAGGAACTTCCACATCAAACGGGTGTCATTCCCTCTGCAGTGGGATGGGTCTGTCCATGAGCCACCCCATCCGTGCCCACTGGCACCTGCAGTGTCCTGGACATGGTGGGATCCAGATCTCACCGAGTGCAGGAATCCGTGTCTTGAG
Source organism: Anoura caudifer (assembly GCA_004027475.1). NCBI lineage: Eukaryota > Metazoa > Chordata > Mammalia > Chiroptera > Phyllostomidae > Anoura > Anoura caudifer. The sequence continues at coordinate 7,267 of PVKU01016652.1, read as the reverse complement.
TCTGGCTCTCACTCACGATCACACTGTTTTTGACCATCACCTGGTGTCCAGAGGCTGGTGTCTGGGACCCTAGGGGTAAATCTCGGTGGAGCATATCCCAAGTGAGTGCAACTTTGCATTGCTCCTGAGAATTTCCACAGTTCTGAGCACACACCTAAAGGCAAAAACCGAATCCCAAGGTCCTCTCGCTTTTGAATACATTTCAAACGCTGTTTCTAACTTTGGAGTCAGCGCAGCTTAGGCTGCGCTTGCTGAGAAGGGAAGTGGTTGTCCAGGCTGCTACTTTGTTTCTTCTTAAGTTGCTTAAGCCTTTCCTCAGCGGGAAGGCCGCTACCTCTGCAAGTGCCCGGGTAGGAAAGCTGCTATGGGCACGCCATTGGGGTGAGTTGTGAGGGAAAATCGCGTGGCTCTCCTCTCCCCTTGAACTGGGCAACAAATTGGCTCCCTGTAGAAAGTTTGGCTTGGATGCCTCCGGTTAGCAAGCTGGGTTGCCCGAGCCTGCCAAATCCCCGTCACTGCCATGTGACAAGGAATAATGTTTACTTCTGAACTCACACACGTGCACGGCTTTTCCTCCTGTACACTCATGTGAACTTTGCCTTTGTGCCTTGAGCGCCTCATCCCGCTGAAGGGAACGGTAAAGGATGTAAGTGTGGAACGGTGGGGGCCCAGACACAGCTGGCCAGACCATACTGGCGTTGTCTGTTGGGATACTTGCCACGCCCTCCTTTACTTCAGAAAACATAAGCACAAAACAAAGTAGAAGAGAAAGCTCTGTTTTTCCAACAGTGGATAGAGAAAGTAAGCTGAATAAAATCAGCCATCAGAAAAAAAAAAATCAGCAAAGATCCAGAGGTGTTTGGGTTTTCTATTAAAATGGAAACAGAGCTGAGACAGAGAGTTCGAGAGAGCAGCCCCAGATGTGAGGATTCGGAGGAAGCCAGGAAGGCCAAGTGCGTGGGGGAGTGGAAACGAAGAGAAGGTGGGATTTTGAGAACTCTCACTCTAGGTTATGAATTGGACACCCTTTAATATTCTTATACGTGCGCACTTCAAGGGTTTTAATGAATTATTATTGGCAACTTGAGTATGTCTTTAATTGCGTCACTGAAACTGGCCTGAGCCGCACGGGAGTCCCCCCGGAGTCCTCTCTGACCCCAGCTCGTCGCCACGGCTTCGCCAGGTGCCACATGCAGCGGAGATGTTTTTCTTTCTGTCCTCCGGTTTCTGGACCCCGACGGCACTTGGCAGGACTCCCCGCTCCCTGCCAGAGGAGCGCTGGCTCTCTCCGGTCCTCTAACACGGTCTTCTTCTGCTTTTCCTTCTGGGTGGCTGTCCCCTCCCCACCCTCGAGGTGCGCCCTCCCCACCCTCGAGGTGCGCCCTCCCCTGGCCTGGCACTCCCTCAGGCCTCTCCGCCCAGGCCCCTCCCAGGGCCGCCCTGGCCCGTGCTAAGCTCTCCTGGTCCTGTGGATTTAAAGGCCATCTGCAGTTCGGTGGTGCCCGAATTTATTTCTGCGGTCCAGAGAATGATATACTTGACATTTTCCTTGGAGAGCAGACTAGGGTTTCAAAGTTAACATTCTAAAACCGAGTTTCCAAGTTACCATGGAAGCCTCGTCTACTTCATGTTAGCAAATGGCACGACCATCCCTATAGTTCCAAACTCTACTTTCCCGGGAACTGTTCTTTCATCTTTTCACCTTGAGGCTCCCTGCCAGCTCTCCCTCCCAGACAGAACCCCGTTGTCCCTGCCCCGCAGCCCCAGGCACCTCCTGGGGTCTCCGCCTTCTCCCTCGATTACTCTCATTCAGCTGGTTCTCCAAACAAGTATGGACCATTATATTTTAAAAACACGAACCGGATAGCCTAGTAAAATTTTTCAACGGCTTCCTTTTCTCTTTCAAAGAACATCTAAATTTCCAACATCGGAGTACAGGACACGGAATGGTCTGACCCATCTTTTCTGTCCGAATTCATGTCCCCCTCTCCACATTTCGGCTGAATGGACCTCATCAACCTCTTAAAACATGCTTGTGATTTCTCTTGTTAGAGCCGTGAACATATAGTTTTTGCTCTCATAAAAGCTTTTATTTCAATGAACTGTTGTTAGAGAGTCGGATCACTAGATGTAGTAAAATATCACCCCCTCTGAGGCTGTCCTTGATCACACTCGGTAAAAACAACCTCCATAGTAATACTGCTTTCAGGAGAATCTGGGTCCTTGGGGGCATTGGGGCAGTTAGGAATGATTTATTGATTATTTATCATCTTCTTCCTCACTGAGGGGCAAGCTCCAAAAGGGATAGAAGTTTATTTTACTTATCAGGTACCCTACTTGGAATAAAGAAGTCATTTGATAAATATTAGATAAGCGAATAGCTTTTTAAAAATAACTTTATTTTCTGTAGTCTATGTTGGGGTATTGGAGGAGTCTTTAACACACAGCTTTTTAAGACAGATATGTCTTTAAGAGCACAGTATTTGATGAACGAATTAATTACTCCTGAAATGACAACAACTACTTCCCGGGTGGAGACTCTCTTTTAGCCACGGCATGGAACTCGTACGTCCTCAGCGCCACTCGCTGCAGCGCGGTTTCTGTCCCCGGGAGCTCTTCGCTTCCCCTGCACGCGGGGGCCAAAAGGGGTCGAAATGGGTGTTGAAACTGTCTCCAGTTTTCAGACTGTCTCCAGTTTTCAAATATCTCCATCTATCTATAGGTAGATAGATATGTATGTATGCGTGTGTGTATACACACACACACACACACACACACACATTCACTATTTATCATATAAGTCTCTTGGATAACCTCTGATTTCCTGGAGAGGGAGATTTTTTTAAATATTTTATTTAGTTAGAAAGAGGGGAAGGGAGGGAGAAGAAGAGGGAGAGAAAGGTCGATGTGTGAGAGATACATTGATCAGTTGCCTCTTGCACGCCCACAACTGTGGGACCTGGCCCACACCCCAGGCGTGTGCCCTGACTGGGAATCAAACCGGCAACACTTTGGTTCTCAGGCCGGCACTCAATCCACTGAGCCGCACCAGCCAGGACAAGAGGGAGATCTTTTAAGAGGACTCATTCTACCATTTACTCTGGTTGTCAAAATGTAAGTTGCGATTTTTACGTCACTTCGGCTTTGAGCCTTCTGCCCAGCTCTCTCCAAAGGAACACTCCCTTTGGGAGAACTGAGCTGTGAGCTTGCAAAAATTCTCACCACCCTACACTGTCGTGCTGTGGGGGAGGTCAACCTGGCTGCCCTGGGAGGCCACTGGAAAGAAGGACGCCTGGCCAGCCTCCAACTCTTCGGACGCTCCCAGATCTGCTACGGAGTTTTGAATGAAGAAGACAGCTTGGGTGTCTGATGCATAGGACCTTCCTGTCCTCCCGGCCACACCCTCCCCGCCAAGGGTGGTGGGGCTCCGTGAGGGACCTCCAGGGAGAACCAGCCCCTGAGCCCCACGGACTCTCCAAATGGGGAAGGTTGGGTGGGTTTATTATACAAACACCTTGATACTGAATGTGCAAGTGATAATAGTTTCTTAGAGACCACTTATGATAAATAGACACAAGTAAATAAATAGTGATTGGAAACGAATCTCATCCTCCCTCTAAAAGTACACACATTTTTGGTTTCTTGGTACTCAAGATGGGATATATGCATGTAACTTGGGGAGGAACAAATACAAAATTAAATGATATTTCATAAATAATTGCAAGAAAAAACAACAAAAAATACCAAGATTCAGGAATTATAAAAGGAAAGCTATGGAATTTTTCACTCTGTTCAATTGCCAGGGAAAGAAATGTTTTCTTATGCCTTCCTTTTTCTAATAAAAAATTTGCAGGGGCTATTTGCTTTACAGCTGGGAGAGAAACTTAAGCAAATGTGCCTGACGATCAAGAAGGGGCCGACACCCCTCGCGCTCACCGTCCCTAGGCCTGCAGGTGACTACGGTAGTACAGTCGTCCTCTGAGCGATCCTCTGTGGAAGAGACACGCAGTCTTAACAGAAAACTTCTCTCCTTTGCAGGAGAGATTGTCTCATGCAAACAACAAACAACGGATCAGAAGGCACAGCTGTTCATACAGTGTTGCATTTCTCCTGAGGAATAGTGAATATGCATAAAGATTTCAGCATAAAGAAAAAATCAAGTATAAGTGACAGAGTAAGTTTTAAGACAAATTTTATTGAATTCAATTTTCAAAACATTTTAAAGAAAGTAAATCTATTTTATACTTAAAACAAACATCTTTGTTTCCCTAAAATGTATCATTTATATGTTAACCATATTACTTTTAACTCTATGCAATTATTTCCAAATCTCTCAGTGTCTATATGGTTATATTTGCAGCATCTGCTCACATATTAATATTGCAAGTGGTGGGCTGGCTTAAAATTGAAGACATATTCCAAATTCCAAAGAGTAGTTCAATATGTAACAAATATTTTCTTAGAATTTTGGCTGATGGGTTGAGAAAATTCTGATTCTGAAGTCAAGTATAATCTGTTGATTTAGAACAGTTGTGTTTTTCACTCAGCTTGGCTTTCTGCTTCTAACACAAGAACAGACGATGTGGACATACAGTGATGTTTTGCACAAGTGAAAGTTTTGTGAGCTTATCTTTCAAGGATAGGCTCAGGATCCTCGGCCGTAACACACTCAGGAACCCGCACCCCTGAGATGACAATCGCTGCTTTATAGACACTGCTTGGAACCAAGTTCGGAACAAGACTGGCCTTGACGAAAACAATACTCTATTGTTGCACCTCACACCCTGGACGAACCACACTTCAAACTCTGTAGCTCAGAAAAGAGCCCCCAAACCAAACACACCAACTGAACCACCAACAGCTAGACATGTCGGCAAACAGAAAGGGCTGCAGCTGCGGGTCCCTGCAAGGGCGCAGTGAGCTCATGTTTCTGCTCAGCTAAGCAAACCCTGTAAACATTTGCAAGCCATTTCTTTGTTATAAACAGTAGATGACAGAAGTCAAGGGGCTACATTTTCGGAGTTTGCCCCCGAGCGGCCAGAGGAAAAAAAGGGTTCTTTCGTAAACGCTGCAGCATGCATAAGCCGAAGGCGCCTTACCGTCCTCGGACAGGTTTCTGAGGGTGTCGTGTTTATCCAGCCATCCTGAAAATACTCCGTTACATAGTCGCTGATTGTCGTTCCCTCTTGTCTGCTGTTCCGAATGTTTTGTGTCCCCAGTTACAACAGCAAGAATCCATCTGCATGCGACGCACAATTTCGGTAAAAGGGACAATGGACCAAGGTGACTTGAGGTGGAGCCATGTCCTTCCTGAGTCTGTTTTCTCGATGTTCTGGTCTCAGTGTAAAAGGGGCCCATGTGTCAGGCTGGGACTCGAAGTGCGTCAGCCCCTGTGCCGAGCCCAAATCCCCTGCCCGCTGAGGAGGACAGGAAGCCTGTCCGGCCTCCCGGACTGGCTGTTTCATGTAGACCAGACCCTTCACAAATGTCACAGGTCCAGCAGAGGAGTGTGACACATTTGTGAAGGTTTGGAAAAGATTCATGTTTCCCAATTTCTCAACCTCAGCCAAGGCAGATAAAGATCCATTTTCAAACAGTACAATATATTTGATATAACCGTTACCAAACCATGTGTCTTCTAGCTTCTATTATAAGTTCTCTGAGTCATATTGAGAAGGCTATTATTATCAGGAATATTCTCCCCTTAGAATATTCTACTCCAAAATATGAGTTAAGATAGTGTGGAAACCCCAGAATTGCCCAAAGAGATAGAACACCACAGCCTCGCATGGGTTCTCATATATGGCCCAAGGAATCAGGACCCCTCACTACCTCACCAGTGTGCACGTGTATACACTCAATCCTTACGCATCAGATTTTGCGTACCCGGGAACAGTAATATTACCAACTTTAGAAAAAAGCGACCAAAAATTAAGTCAGGAGTAGCTTTAGAGCTAAGGATTGCTAAGAAACTACCTGACTCCCATGAAAAGGTCAAGGAATGTAGCTTTTACGTAGCTCGGTTTTCTAGCTGGCACTGTGTTCATGAAGGAAGCCGTGAGTGCTTGGAGAACTCTGGCGTCTGGTGACCCTCGCAGCCCCCGCACCAATCCCAACCGAGGCCGCGGTCGAACACCCACCCGGCCTTCTGATCCTTCTGCCTTTCGGTGACCGGTTTGGCACAGATACTCTGCCCCGCGGGGAAACTAAACACAATATTCTTTGGGTCCGTGTGATGAAAACTCTCATTCTCTCCCGTAACAAATAAAAGTAAGATTCTGAGGAGAAATACGGAACAACTCATGGCAAATTACCACACTCACAAATGTGCCACAATAAATCCTTTCAATGCCTCAGTTTCATTGGGACAGAAAAAACCACTGAATCGTATTGTGGGCCTTTTGAAAGTACATGCACGAACAGTATGTTTAGTCTTTGTCCTAATTACAAATCTACAAGTATAAGAGGACATTAATTATCTTAGAGTTACACCATCTGTTTCAACATTGTGATTTTTGGAACTCTGTGGATAATTAGGCCTTCGAGGAGAATATGCTTTATTGTTCTAAAAACTACTTTAGGTTAATCCATAATCCATCTGATCTCCCTTCACCAGGGCTAAACAGGAGAGTGGGTGGGGGTGCAGGGTCTGGCAAGGCCCTCGGAGGTTGAAGTCTCAGCTCTGCTGTTTGTAAGCTGTGTAATCTCAGGAAAGTGCTGAGCTCGTGGAGGTCTGAGCTTCCTCAGTGTTGGTTCCTCACTTGTCAAACAGAAATAATAAATTCCTGGCTACTTGGCATGTAGTGAGAGGGCAAGAAGTGATGATAATGTTGTACACTCAAAGCAAAACACCAATAATGAGCAACACCTATCAATCCCCACTTTTTCCTGATCATCGGATCCCTTAAAATTAATAACACTTTCTAACAATTACTACAAGAAAATCTTGTGCAGAGTAGGTACACAAATAACAGCGGCTCTGCTATTACCTATAACTTGCGATGTGGAAGGCTCGTTAAGATGACACTCTGGCTGCCGCAGGAAGGAGCGATGTATCACTGTGAGAGGCGGTAGGAATGTGCGGCGCTGTGTTTCCCAGTCCTGGGATTCATTTTTAAACCCAAATGGGACCTATTTAGAAAAAATAATCTGTCCAGTGTAACAAGGTTTTTAGCACTGAATAGATACTCAAATGTTGGATGGCTGTAGGGAGAAAAATAAGAAAGAAAGGAAGAAAGCAAAAGAGGAAGGAAGGAAGGAAGGAAGG
>PVKU01016651.1:0-13865 GCA_004027475.1 Anoura caudifer | reverse complement strand
GACCCCATGACCTCCAACAACCTTCTTCATCCTGACGAAGCCGCCGGCCCCACTGTCGCACCCCACACGTTGTCATCACCAGTAACCGTATTGTAACAGGGTGCAGCCAAGAGGGGGGCCCCAAAAGGGAGTTGGAATGGGGCCCAGAACTCACGGTGTCCAGGAAATGTTAGAGGGACATATAAGATGTCCTCACCCCCTCCCCCACAGGTATGAGTTGGGGGAAGGGACAAATGGAGCAGGGCCATTGAGTTGTTTTGCATAGCAATAGGGCTGCAAGATAACCTCCAGAATGGTCATTTAACATATCTATAACCTTTAACTGGTTTCATAGATATGTTAAACAGCTGTGGCTATGCTCCGAGCCAGGGGGATGGAAAGGACTTCCCCAAGGACGTGACTGGGGGAGGAACGCTAAGTTAAAGCGCCTGCGTGGGAGCTCGGAGAAGATTGGCTCCAGAAAATGGAGACACACCTGCCCAGACTCATGATGGCATCCCAATGACCTTGGAAATATACAGGAATGCTGGCAGGTGTAACAGATTGTAGGAGGAGTCGGAAATAGGGCTGTAGAGGAAGTTTGGCGCCAGTATTTAAAACAGAGACATAGCAGCCATTAGAGAGATCCAGGAGGAGAGATCCATGCGGTTTCACCAGAGAGCAGGACCTGCAGCTCCATGAGGGAAAATCACCATGTGGCTTTAGCAGAGAATTGCCACTAGGCTTTGCCCGAATGGAGACCCTCTCGCAGCTTTGGTGAAGAGGGAGAGCCACGAGGCTTTGCCACAGTGGGGACCCCTTCCCCACAGCTTTGGTAGAAGAGGGGCCACGTGGCTTTGGGGTGCTCCCTTTGGCTGCGTGGCCTGGGAGCAAGAGAGACTGCCTGGAAGAAGGGTGAAAGAACTCTTGCCGGTAGGCCATGAGAAGGTGCCACATGGCTTCAGATTAACCAGAGATCCTGCCTGGAAGACAACACGGCTGACGGTGTCAAGAGCCTGGATCCCGGACATGTGCTTCTCTTCCTTGCAAGTACCGTACCCTGACTTAGGGCAGAGGGAGATAGGAAGCACTGTGGGTGTCTGGGTATCCTGAAGGACTTTGATATTTTAATGAAGTTGCTACTTTAACTCTGTATAGCATTAAATAAACATTTCCTTTCCTTTTCACAAATCTCTGGCTTTGAGAGGCATCTTTCCATAAGGCGGTGGACAATAACGGACCTTTTCTGTTGCTCGGTAACAGTTTTGGGGGGCTCGTCCGGGATCTTAATTGCCTGTGGAAGACTGACCCCTCAGGTTCAAGAAAGCGAGACTTTGGAAGTGTTTTGCCAGTCTCGAGAACCTTTTCTGTTGCTCTGTAACAGTATCACCTTGGAAACCCCAGTCTCGGGAATCCCACTCTCTGGCCACAGGTCGCTGACCACAGGCCACTTACTCCAGCCCTGCCACCGCTCCGCCGGCTCACTGCGCCCTCCGCTCCGCCGGCCGGCGCTTCTTCAGCGCCCAGCCCTTCCACGGCGTCTAACTCCACCTTGCTCGGCCCGCCGCTAAAATTGCCTTCTTGTGGAACGCGGCCGCACTGCGGTCTCATTGGCCTGCCCCTGCCCTCCTTGAGCTTGACCATCCTCTCCACTGACCCTCTTCGGGTGCTGGCACCCAGCCACGGCGCCTTGCTGCAGGGGACTCACCTGTGAGATCACCGGTTTCCCTGAATACCCAGGCTGCGAGCCTCGAACGGGCTCAGCCGAAATAGCTACTGTGCCCATCACTTTTCCCTCCCTCCCTCCGTTGTTCAGAGACCATCTCTTGTGCCTGGCCGGAGGTTAGGCACCGGGGGTACCGGGATAAGCAACAGCGCGGACCTGGCCCTGCCCTTCCACGAGGTGCAATCGGCTGCCTATTTCCATCGTCAAGTCTTGCCGGCTCATCCAAACTGGATTCCTTAATAAGCCCCTCCCACATGGCCTCTCTGGCCTTTCCCGCCTCGCCTACTGTTTAATATACCTGGTTTCATCGTAACGACACATTATGAACAGTAGTAATAACAACTAATGCTCGCAACGCTCCTTAAATCCCACCACCTGCTTCCTGACACCCCCTCCTCCGGAGTCCCAGGGCAACCTCTGAGACAGGTAAGGTCGGGGTTCCATATCCCCACTGGCACAGTGCACCCTAGCACAGAGGGAGTCCCCAGGAGAAACCTGCTGATCGAATGCGCGGGTGAACGCACACAGGAAAGGCTGGCTCGGAAGGCTCGAGGTCCCTCAGCTGGGGGGCGTGGGGCAGGGGCCTGGTGAAGGGAGCGGGGGAGGCCTTCCAGAATACACGGTCCGGACTCATTTCTGGTGTTGTCCACAGGAGCCCCCGTGTCACAGAATGGGGAGGATCGGGGAGACACCAGTGTTTCTAATTCTTTTACTACTTAAATATTATTATTATTATTAAATAATAGCTGTCATTCACTGAGTGGCTTCTACCTAGGAAAGTTTGCCTATGTTACCGCTTCATCATCCCAGCGCCTCTGCGACGGGGGTGGGGGGTGGGGGGGTGGCCCTCATTCCTCCTTGGCACACCTGGATCAGAAAGGAGAGCCTGCTTGCCAAGCAAGTGAGGGTTGAAGCCAGCATCTGAGTGTACATCTGCCTGCCCCAAAGCCTTCGCCACCTCTGCTGATGTGTCCTGCTACAAACCAGGAAAATACCTCCAGGTTCTAGATTCCAGGCATCCGAAAGATTCCTAGGAGAGGAAGAACAGAGAGAGAGACCTGAGCAGTCACTGGGGGGTGAGAAGAAGCTGGGTACTGCTCTGCTGAGACCCTTACAACTATGGAGCATCCTTCTTTAGCCCACCACTCCTATTACCTGTGGCCACTTTTAGAAAGTTCTTCCCCTTAGCTCCCCTTCCATGGAGTCCTGGAATTCTGGTTCTCAAAGACACTCAGCATCATTTCATCCACTCCCTTTTTGTACAAGACAACTGAGGATCAGAGAAGGCAAGAGGCTTGTTCTAGGGCAAACAGCCATTGCATGCCAGAGTTGGGACTGGGATCCAGGTGCCCTCATTCCTAAGTCACTGCCCCAAGTGGTCTTAGAATAATTATGCTGCCCTGGCTGGTGTGGCTCAGTGGACTGAGCACCCGCCTGTGAACCAAAAGGTCGATGGTTCAATTCCCAGTCTAGGGCACATGCCTGGGTTGCACGCCAGGTCACCAGTAGGAGGTGCACAAGAGGCAACCACACACCGATGTTTCTCTCCCTCTCTTTATCCCTCCCTCCCTCTCTCTAAAAATAAATAAAATCTTTAGAAAATAGTAATCATGGTAACCTGGTTATACCTAGGGGCCAGGGATCTGGGTGTTGCCAAGCGGAATTTACCCACCATTCCATCTCTGCTCATACCCTGGGTGCAAATTATGTCCCCTGAAGGTGGAAAACCTACTTTCACTCCTCACTCACGGCCCTCCCGTATCCCCACAATTAGGCTTCAGCAAGACTTTTTTTCTTGAGACTCACTCTGGATCCTTCTCTTGCACTGGCTGTCACAGCCCCCGCCGCTCCCGCCCCCAAATCCCAGCCAGAGCAGCAGAGACTTGGCTATGGAGCCCCGAGTTCCAAATTACTGTTGGCTCAGACTCCCCACTTCATCAGCCTCTGCCACCCGGTGCTCCCTGGGGACAGATCACAAAGAATGATGGATTGTCACCAATTAATTTCCAGCCTGATAGCAATGGAGCCATCTACCCCACCATTAAGGGAGCCGCACTTGGCAAGGGAGACGCAGGGAAACAGAGATGGATATTTTTATGATGCAGTGCTGAGCGGATTCATTGGAGGGACTGTTTAGCTTCAGGGCAAGCAGGAAGAGATTAAATAAGTTAATGGATATGCTAGCAGTCTCTAAACTGAACGGGTCGTGAGAGCACTAACTGCGGAGTGTTACGTAAATGTGAGGCGGAGGAGGGTGAGCCGGTCCGCCAGGGGGCTGGGAGTGGGGGGCGGGGCCCCGCTCCAGAGCAGCGGCAGCAGGGTCTGCAGCAGGCTGCCCGGCTACTTTGTGAATGCGGATTTATACGTTTTGCTGCCAAGTGAAGGGTTTTATTTTCCTTCCCTTTTGAAGAACTTTCCTTTGCAGCAGACTGGGCTGCTCCTTCTACCTGGCTTCCATTTAAATGAACATGCTGACTGCTAGGGAAATTTTTATCTCTCCCTTCCTCAGTCGGAACATAATTCTGTATGAAATTGGTTAAATTGTAGTAAGTCTGAGAGCACACAGAAGGGTTCCTTGAATATTTATAGAAGGCATAAACTACTACACAAAGAATTAGATATTTTTCTTACTGATAATTAGTACCAGTGATTAATTACATGAATATTTCCTTTTGTCAAAACGCATAAAAATTATACACTTGAAACTGGTAAGTTTTATAGTATGTAAATTACATCTCAGTAAAGCTGATTTTTAAAAAAGGTGTAAACACCTAGCAACAGTTTTGGGGGTTTTCAAACAATTGTTATTTATTTTATCCTCATGCAAGGACATTTTTTCATAGCTTCTAGAGAGGAAAGGAGAGGCAGAAACATGGATGTGAGAGAGAAACGATTGGCTGCCTCCCGTACACACCTGAACCCAGATGGTAGGCATCTGGGCTGGGGATCGAACCCACAACCTTCCCCTATGGGACGGCACTCCAACCCACTGAGCACACCGGCCAGGGCTCAAACAATTATGATTCAATTTAAACTAATATATTCCGAGGTATAGAATGTTCCTTTCTACATTGTTTAAATCTGTACTTTCAGGACACACATCTCAGGCTGAAATTCTGACAAATTCTGAGCTTTCAGACAAGCTTCCCATCAAAAAACTCCTCTCTCAGAACTTTTTCATATTTTGTAGTTTTTGTATTTCAAGTTTAAAGAGCCATAATTTTCTATAATTACCTCCTGCTGCCTACAGGAAAGCCCTGGTTTTAACTTTTTGACACATTTAATCAGGAACTAGAATGTTTTGCTGGACTCTCTGCCCCATTCTTCCCTGGGCAGATGGTCAGAGAGGAAATTGAGAGACCACTTCACTGGTATTGGGGGGGAAGTGTGGCCCCTCGCCGGCTGTGTTCTAGTGGCAGTTCCTAGGATTGCGTCCTTTTCAAGTCAAGCATGATAAACTTCTTCTTTTCTTTTCTTTCTTTTTTTTTTTTTTCCTCCACCACAATCTGGCTTTGACTATGGGTCCAGCACTTTCAGTGATTTGGGAGGAGGGGCCTCTGGCAGGTGAGTAGGTCACAGGTGAAACCTTCATGAATGGGATTAGTGCCTTTTTATGAAAGAGGCTCCAGAGAGCTCCCTCATCTCTTCTGTCAAATGAGGACCCAGCAAGAAGACAGAAAGGAGGCCCTCACCAGACACCTTGATCTCGGAACCCCCAGCATCCAGAACTGTAAGAAATCAATCTCTGATGTTTGTAAGCCATCCAGTCTAAGGTGTTCTGTGACAGCTTCCCAAACTGAGTAAGGCAACATTGTAACCAGTGCTGAATAAGCAAGAAGGGGTCATCTTCTCCTCTTCCTAAGGACCAAGATGAGGGCCCAAGTGACCAAAGAAGGCATTTGCCATGAGCCCCAAAACAAAGATGCAGTGGAACTGGCACCTAACACAGAAGGGCTGGCTTTGCACCCCTCATTCTTTCCACTGCCCCCCACTCACACTGGCTCTGCTCTGCCCAGCACCTCCCATCCTCCAGGATTTGGGGTGGCTCCTACACCTCTTAGGACCCTGGCATGATGCCTCTCCTCAAGGAGTACACGATGGGGGGGGGGGTGTGGAGGGGGACTGTCACTTTAATGCATCTCATCCATCATCCACTCCAACACAAAAGACAAACTATGGAACACGCCCTATGTGCCCTTTTGAACCCTGGTGGAGGATAACAATGAAAACTTCCCATTGCAGGAATGGCCCTGGAGACAAATGAAACTGAACTGGAGGGGTGGGGTGGGAGGAGAGAGGGATCTCCATGGGGAGTCTGGGTAGCCTCAGGATTGTTCAGAGAGATGACTATTGTATGGTCTTGGGATGGACACACTCAAGAGCAAGCCCAGAACGTTTCTGGAGTGGTCAGTGAAAAACAGCGTTTCTCAATATAAACGTACCCAGGGATTCCAATGCTTCTAACTTAAAAAGTGGAAGATGTCCATTAAGGAAAGTTTTCAAAGTAAGAAACACCGGAAGGGAGGAGGAATCCTCTTTGGCCTTGCTCTTCCCCTTGCCCAGTAACCAGGTCATCTTGGAGACAGAGTGTGGGTAACAGATGGACGGGAGGGGGGGGGGGACTCCCTTCCACTTATCTTCGAACATATTCAAAGCTGTGATTTGGAGGGAAGAGGAAGGATTTATTTAAATGTGCCTGCAGGTGCTCACGTGTGGCTTTTGTGGCCTTGTTTGATCCTCACAGTGACACTGTGAGGTCAAGGTCAGGATCATGATTCCCCTGTTAGTGAGGAGGGCGCCAAAGCTCTGAGAGGCTCAGAAACTTGCCCAAGTCACAGCGGTGGAGCCTAGGTTCCCACCAGGCTCTAGCAGATTCCAAAGTTCCTGTTACTCCGGGTGCATTTGTGGGGGCGGGGGACAAGGTGGAAGAAGATTAAGACCTGGTAGAGTCACGACCAGAAGCCTCTTGGCAGGCTTCCTGCTTAAGGCAGGCCGTTGCACCGGGCAAGCTCTCTTCTCCCTGAGGGGGTGGTGGGTGCAGAGAGGTAGCCGATGGCCCTCCAGCAGCTGCGAGGCCTGAGGAGGTGCTGGGGAGTCCGCTCTACAGATTCCTAGAAGTGACCAAGGCCCTCAGGAAGTGCAGTGGATGCCACCTGGCGTGACGTGTCCCCTGCAACGATCTTACTGGAACAACCTGGACCACCTGCACAACCTTGTCCTTCCCGCACAACCTTTTCCTCTGGGGGGCCGTGGGAGCTCGGACAGCGTGCACAGCCGTGTTCCCTCACATGTGCCAGAGGTGCATTCGGATGCCTTGTCAGAAACGGTGGCACCTGGCAGTTCGGGGGCTGTTCCCAACAGAAAGCAGGAGCGGGAAAGGGGACCGTGGCCCTCACCCCTGCCCTCCTTCCTCATCAGGAGCTCTCTGGATTGGTTCCTCTCACCCGAATAGATAGATCCAGGACTTCTGAGTTCTGCGTTTACCCCCCAGGTGGCATTTGGCAACACCTGGACACGGTTTTGGTTGTCAGAGCCGGGGTCGGGGGTGCTGCTGACACTTAGTGGGCAGAGACCGGCACTGCCTGCCACCTGTCCACCTCACCTGCCATCCCATGCATCACTGCGCTGAGACTTGATTGGATGGTCAGGACAGGTAGGCTTCCAAGGGATAAAGATCCTTCATATTCCAAGGCTTTTTCTTTGACACATTAGAACTCTTTATGCACATCCCTAAGCCTTGCATTTGCAAATTACAGTGTTAGTTCAAAATTATATTAATTCGAATAAGATCTAACTCGAGCCCTGGTTTAGGCATTCATCAGCCTGCCAACAGAAATGTGCTGAGCACCTTTGTCCCAAGACCTCCGGCTCCAGCGTGGACTTCCGGGTGAGAAGCTGCGTGGCCCTCCAGGGGCCGTGACCCCCTGGTGGGCACACACACCTACCTGCCAGGGAGCAGGATGCACTGAGCCTGGAGGCACGGGGTGGAGACAGACCAGCTCCGTGCCTCCGCCTGTCCCCTCGGGCACGCAGCACGAGGCCATTTCCCAGCATCCTCTGCCGCCGGGTGTGCCTGGGTCTCAGCATTCTAGACAAGGGACCAATGATGAGTCAGAAGTGATGGGAGTCACTCCAGGCCTAGTCCACGAGAACCTCTCCCCTTCTCTCTGTTTCTCGGCAGAGGACTCCAGGACCCTAGGGGATGGCACAGCCACGATGTGGAAGGGACGCTGGTCACCGAATGGCCTGGAGGGAGACTTTCCCAAGCAAAAATGCCCGCCCTAGAGTGAGATGTCTGTCTGTGTTGTACTAAACCACTGAAATTTGGGGTGTTATCTGCTACAGCAGCTGGTGTCACCTTTGCTCCTACCAGCTGTGTATGCCGACATCCCCTCAAGGAACCGATTCTCCTTTGTGGTCCCATTGCACCTACGGAGACCTTTATCACAACACCTGGACTGATGCTGCCCTGCTGCATTCACTACGCTAACGTACTTACCGCTTTGTGCCTTGTAGCGGTTGCCATGGACTTCCTTGATAGCGGGGGCTTACAGGTGGTGCCTGACTGGGGGGCGGGGGGGGCTGACTTGAAGCTGTTCACCCAGCAAATGCGCTGGCTCGCTGCCAGCCAGAAACTAAGGCAAGTTTCAGACACACGGTGTGAGAATGGGAACGCTGACTGCTCCACTTCAAAGAAAGGGCAGGGGCTCCCCTGCCCGACCACAGTAGTGGCTTAAAGATTCAAGAATAAAAACTAAGTTTACACCTAGGCTCCGCCATTTGCTATTTGTGACATTAAACAATTTTCTTGATCACGCTCAGCCTGCATCGTCCTCTACAAAGTGGACAATAAGAGCATCTCCCCCAGAGAGAGGATTAAATAGGATGGTGCCTGAAAAAGACGCCTATCCTGGGGCAAGGCACCTGATGTTCGCCATCATCCTCCTGATTCCCTCCAGACCCCAGCAACCCCCAGCACGGCACCTGCACGCGCAGCAAGTGTTTGCTGAGAGCGTGGATCGCTGCCTTGAAAAAGAGCAGCCTGCATCAGAGGGACGGAGGGGAAAGGTGCTGCTCACCCCTCATTGTTGATTCAGCGATCACAGGGAATTTCAGGGACACATTCTGCGGGCACTTTCTTCAGTAAGGATTCTCCCCGAGACTTAATTAGGAAGGCAAATGAGACACCCGACCGGGCTACTTCTCCTTTTCCAGTCTCCCCTTAAAAATCTTTTACGAGTCTGCGATGCTGTTTTGTCCGGCACAGCAAAAGCAGGGAGCCTCACCTTAGCAGGGAGCACAGCGCTGAAGCATCGGCTGCCGGCTGTGCTATGTGCTTTCAGAAAAAGACCAGGGACAGCCTAGGGATCTAAGAGCCACTGGAGGGTCTGCACGGAAGGAAGACCGTGGTCAGGCTCAGGGGCTGCGACAACAGAACTGAGGAACAGGAATCGTCTCACAGGAACCTGAGGCCTGGGAGGGGTCAAATTGCCCAAGGTCATCAGTTAGGAAACAATAGGTGTGACTCCAAAGGCTTCACTCTTAAGCCTCCCTGAGTCCAAGTGAGAACACCTGGGTTCCTCCTCAGGGCTTCCTCCACCCTGTCCCCAGGGTCTAATGTGAGCACCTAGTTTATTCCAGCTCCCGGGGAGGCAGGTCTGGGTGTCTGGGGACCTTGGCTCTGGTCTGAAGCCCCGACTGTCACACTGGAAGACCAATGGTCCGAGGAGCTCAGTAAAGCTCATGGCAAATGCTTCCAGGAAAAAATCACCTCCAAATCACGGGAAGAGCAGGGAGACGCGCCATCTGTCCTTAGTATCTGTCATGTGCTCCTACAGGTGAGGAAACTGAGCAACGAGAGGTAGGTGATTGGTTCAAGTCAGTCAGTTCACCCAGGATTCAAACTCAGACGGAGCTGGAGTGACAGTCCATGCCTTTAACCGTGACCCTCAGAAGAGAACTGGAACTCAAGGCCAGGAAGGGAGACCCCCAGGGCTTTGCAGGAAGTGGAGGAGGCAGAGCTCACGCCGGGGTCCTCCGAGGCTGGGTCAGGGCTTGTCCACACGCACTCTCTGGGGAAACACCCATGCTTGTCCCTTTCATGGTCTCCCCCCAGGGCCAGGCCACCTGCCCTCGGGACAACAAGTATCCAGGCTCCTTCAATCATCGGGAAGACTCTCTTTTTTAAGCTCAGACCAAAAGGCACACCAATGTCCTCTACTCCCTGGAATGTGGCTGCTGCCATACACTGACTGGGTGGCTCTCAGTCCTGAGACCTCCTTTCTGGGAGAACGACCCAGGAGGTGTGGTCAAAAGCGGAACAAATACTCCCCTGCACGCCTGCAATCAGTGGGCATTGTTGCAAGTAGCATTTTCTTTCAGCTTTGAGGAATCCATTTTTTCTGTAGCCCAAAATAAGTCTCTGTGGAAGGAAGAAATTACCACAGGTAAAAATGAGTCTGTTTAGTGGTGCCTGACTCACTTGGGGACAGCTCTGGAATGCCAATGAGCCCAGGCCCCGCTGGTCATCCCTGTCCCCGAGCAGGCCACCCACTCACACGGCCGAGGTGGGGAGGGGTGCTGCAGAACTCTCACCCAGCGCCCGGCCTGAGATGGCCTCACCGCAGACCCTCTGGGTGATGGGGGGGAGGACACTTCACCTCCACTTCCTCTGCAGTAGAAGGGAGGTGGTGATGGTTAGTTCCACCCTGCATTTTCAGAACTGATTACAGCAGAGATGTCAGTCCCTGTGCAAAAACACAGAGGGCCGGCCCCAGCTGCTGTGGCTCAGTGCGCCGGGTGTCGTCCGGCAAAGCGAAAGGTCACCAGTTAGATTCCCTGTCTGCTTGGGGTGCGGGTTCTGTCCCCAGTAGGGGGCGTGCAAGAGGCAACCTATGGATGTTTCTCTCCCTCTCTCTCCTCCCCTGCCCCACTCTAATAATAAATAAAACCTTTTGAAAAGATACAAAGGGCTACGATTCCAACCAAGGCCGGCGCCCTGGCCCCTCCTCCTCATCAGACTCTGCGCCTACTTCCTTTGAAAACCCCGAAGGGGAGGAAACGTTTGCGTCCGAGTTCCGCCGCTCACCACCGCACAGTGGGCAGTGCATCACCGTTCCTTCTGTGAAATGGGGGCAACAGCGTGACCTCTCTGCAGGGCTGCCTGAGAATTAGATGAGCAAATCCCAGGTAAAGTGCTCCGGGTAGAGCCGTGCCGCCACAAAGCAACCAGGTGTTGACGGTGATCGGCGGCGGCGGCACACTCAGCACCTGGTCTTGCGCGTTGGCTGTTTGTCATTCCCAGGACAGGGTGGGCTCCTCAGGCACAGGGATGCGTCTCTCCGGTGCGACTGCGTCCACCTTTGAGCTGGGCGTGGGTTCCGCCTGCACACTTTCCGGGGTGGGCCGCAGGGCCCTCCGCGGCCTCCCCTCCCCTCCAGCCACTGCTGGCCGGACCAGGCCTACCGAACTTCGACCAGCTGTGCGCAGAGGGTCCGCCCCTGCTTCGGGCCACCTAACCTTGTGCCCTGTGCCAGGGCTTCTCTCACGGGTGTCACGCTCCTGGGCCGTCACACTTGAGTAACCAGAAGTGTGTAAAGTTAACACCCTATGGGATAGAAGCTGATGCCCCCCACCATTTTCTTCCCCCAGGGGACAGTCCTGTGAAGCATTTTGTAAAGTGACTCAGAAGGTCTATGGGACCCAGCAATTTGTCCTTCTCGGTGGTGGCCAATTTAATAACGCCTCATCAGGTTAGGTCCTCTCCTTCCTGTTTCCTGCAGGCCCTCTTTCCTGCTCTCTGGCATTACGGTCTCGAATAAACAACCCTGCGATGATCCTTCCTCTTCAGTGCCATTTCCGGGGGGCCCAGGCCAAGGCCACCTGATCCTCTTCCTGCGTTCCCCATCTTGGCGAATGGCCACCCCACCACACTGGTTTCGGGAAAGACTGGGGAAAGATTCTTCCTGCTTTACTTTTCCCACCCCATATGTGCACCCAACGAGGTAGATGATTTTTTTACTTCCTGTTTGATTCTACTTCTTCCTGTTGATTCTTCCTTACTTCCTATTGATTCTACATTATTTTCTGTTGGTTCAATTTCATTTCCTGTTGACTCTACTTCCTTAATAGCTTTTTCAGCAGTTCAGTTCTCCCCACCCAGCTGCCTCTGCCTTGCCACCACCATCCTCCCCAGCACATGGTGATCATCTCCCCTGTGTCCCTTCCCCCAGCACCCAACAAGGCTCCATCTCAAAGGATCATAGACAGTCTGCTCGGCAGCCTGATCTTTGCCCTCACTCTGGCTGCAGGGGCAGTGAGGAAAGTGGGGGGGGGGGGGCAGGAAGATAACGTAGGAGACCGCCGCAGGATGCAAAGGCAAGACGTGGTCAAATCCCAAGAAGCGGAAGATTTGGCGATAGACATGTTGAGTTCATCCTCGGCCTCCTGTTTCCTGGGAGTTCTGCACCTCGCAACATTGCACCCCCAGGGTTTCAGTGGGAGGGAGGGACCTCGCAGAGTTTGATGAACCAAACACACTTGACCTCAGGACACTGCAGAACCCACTGTGAGCTGGCTTCTTGTCCTCCAATAAAAGTACTGCTTCGTCTCTAGGCAGGACATGGAGAAGCCAAAGGGAATTAAACTAATAAACGGCATAACAAGCCTAGACAAACTCCAGCCCTCTCTGTGAATCATCTGTACCACTGCCTTCAGCCGCTGTGCTGATTAACAGCAGTTCCAACTTGGGGGGACGGGAAGGCGGCTATTTATGTATTTATCATGGTCACCCACAGGCACCTGAAGGGGAGGGAGACCAGAAAAGGCGGGCCTATGGTCAAACCCAAACTATAATACGTTGTATATTTAGGGACTAATGAAGACCATGCAGGACCCATCTTTTTTTGTAAACTAGCGTTTTTATGCCAACCATAAAAATGCCAATCGTATTTAACTCCCATAATCCTTTGGAGGGGCATTCTTTTCCCCATTTCACAGATGAAGAAACTGAGAGCCAGAGGAACAAAGGACCGTGTGGTCATGTTGGCTTCTCTTCATATCCCTACCCTGAGCTGAGATTCCCTTGGAATCCTTTCCTCCAGGAATTGTACTACGCTGCCCAGAAAGACTTCTCGGAGTGGAAAGAGCAGGCTTTAATCACCGACCCACTTTTCAAAGGTTATTTTCACCTACAGCCAAAGGACCTATTTCTTTTCATTGAAAGCCTGCCTGTCTTCTAGGCCACCCCAGCACCCCTTCCCCAGAAAAGGCCCCAGGGACCATCCCAGGCTGCACTAGATGCCCCTGCCTCCAAGTTCCCGTAGCGCCTAAGTCCGTGCTGATCTGCTGTTCTTAACTGTCCGCGTTCCATTAATTTCTCCTTCCTCGTTATTTGACACTTCATGGTCATTACTGTCAGTTTTATTTAAAAATAAATACCTTTCGACTGAATGATAACCTACACACAGCCCAGTGCAAGTGTTGGGAGCATGGAGCGTGTTGAATGTACACAAACTGAACACCCCTGTGCAATTAGCTTAAAAAGGAGAACTGAGCAGACCCCCAGGGTCTCCCCTTGCACCCCTTCCCCCGAGGGTCCCTGCTGTCCTGACCACCAACACTGTGGGTTAGTGTTGCCTCTTTTTTTATTTTATTTATTTTTTAAATTTCTAATATATTTTATTGATTATGCTATTGCAGTTGTCCCACTTCTCCCCCATCATTCCCCTCCACCCTGCACACCCCCTCCCACCCACACTCCCCGCCTTTAGTTCATGTTCATGGGTCATAAATTCTTTAGCTTCTACATTTCCCATACTATTCTTGCCCTCCTCCTGTCTATTTTCCACCTACCATCTATGCTACTTATTCTCTGTACCTTTTCCCCCTCTCCTCCTCCCACTCCCCTGTTGCTAACCCTCCATGTGATCTCCATTTCTGTGGTTCTGTTCCTGTTCTACTTGTTTGCTTAGTTTGCTTTTGTTTTAGGTGTGGTTGTTAATATCTGTGAGTTTGCTGTCTTTTTACTGTCCTATTTTTTATCTTCTTTTTCTTAGGTAAGTCCCTTTAACATTTCATATAATAAGGGCTTGGTGATGATGAACTCCTTGAACTTGACCTTATCTGAGAAGCACTTTATCTTCCCTTCCATTCTAAATGA
>PVKU01016650.1:0-13875 GCA_004027475.1 Anoura caudifer | reverse complement strand
GCTTGGTGAT
Source organism: Anoura caudifer (assembly GCA_004027475.1). Taxonomy (NCBI): domain Eukaryota; kingdom Metazoa; phylum Chordata; class Mammalia; order Chiroptera; family Phyllostomidae; genus Anoura; species Anoura caudifer. The sequence continues at coordinate 13,865 of PVKU01016650.1, read as the reverse complement.
GATGAACTCCTTTAACTTGACCTTATCTGAGAAGCACTTTATCTGGTCTTCCATTCTAAATGAAAGCTTTGCTGGATAGAGCAATCTTGGATGGAAGTCCTCACCTTTCATGACTTGGAATACTTCTTTCCAGCCCCTTCTTGCCTGGATGGTCTCTTTTGAGACATCAGCTGACAGTCTGATGGGAACTCCTTTGTAAGTTACTGTCTCCTTATCTCTCGCTGCTTCTAGAATTCTCTCCTTCATTTTAATCTTGCCTAATGTAATGATGATGTGCCTTGGTGTGTGCTTCCTTGGGTTCAACTTCTTTGGGACTCTCTGAGCTTCCTGGACTTCCTGGAAGTCTATTTCCTTTGCCAGATTGGGGAAGTTCTCCTTTATTATTTGTTCAAATAAGTTTTCCACTTGTTGCTCTTCCTCTTCCCCTTCTGGTACCCCTATAATTTGGATATTGGGATGTTTAAAGATGTCCTGGATGTTCCTAAGCCTCTCCTAATTTTTTTTTTGAATTCTTGTTTCTTCCTTCTTTTCTGTTTGTTTGTTTCTTTCTTCCTCCTGGTCCACTCCATTCATTTGAGTCCCAGTTTTCTTCCCATCACTATTGGCTCCCTGTGCATTTTCCTTCATTTCACTTAGTGTAGCCTTCATTTTTTTCATCTAATTTGGGACCAAATTCAACCAATTCTGTGAGCATCCTGATCACCAGTGCTTTGAACTGTGCATCTAATAGCTTGGCTATCTCTTTGTCATTTAGTTGTATTTGCTCTGGAGCTTTGATCTGTTCTTCCATTTGGGCCATTTTTTTTTTTTTTTTGTCTTGTTGCACCTGTTGCGTATGAGGGGTGGAGACTTAGGTGTTTACCAGAGCAGGGAAACCCAGTCACTGGGTAGTGATGCTGTATGTGAGGCGGGGTCTGAGAGTGAACAATGGCGCTTGCTCCACTCTCTGTTGGATTTCAGTCCCTTCCATGCTTCCTATAAGCAAACTGGGCCCCTCTGGTGCCGATTCCCAGGTGGGTGGGCTTGTGTACATTCTAGGACCCTGTGGGTCTCTCCAATGAACTCTCCTGTGAGGCTGAGAGTCTCTCCTGGCACCTCAACCCCCACAGGTGTTTTCAATCGGTGTTTTGAGGCCTTATTTCCCTGTGCTGAGAACCTGGGTTGTGCAGTCTGTTCCATCCCCCAGTTTCGCCTAGTTTATCTGAGCGTGAATGTGGGACTGCCTGGTCCACCAGCTGCCTTGTGCACTGTGTCGGGCTTCACAATCACCGCCTCCCTGGGTCTGCCTATTGACACCCAGCGCCCGGGGTTTGTCAGCTGCTGCCTTGCATGCCCTGTGCTACTGCTTCCTCAACCCCTCTCCACCCGGCCACCCACCACCGCCTGACTCCGCCCCTCCTACCAGTCTGGATGAATGTGTTATTTTAACTCCGTGGTTGCCGGGCTCCCATACAGTTCAATTTTCTGTCAGTTCTGGTTGTTATTTTATTTCTAACTTGTTGTTGTCCTCATTTTGTGTGAGGAGGCACAGTGTACCTACCTATGCCTCCATCTTGGCTGGAAGTCAGATGCAGCTATTCTGGAACCTATCTGGTGAGCTAGCTCAAACCATGGGGATGTCTATGCTCTGAATTTTGGAAAGTTCCCAATACATAAAATTTCTATATGTTTAATTCTGCATCCATCTGGTGCCTCAATGCCGTAGCACTTAATCATCTTACTATAATTATTCTTTGCTTTTAGGGTGGTACCATGAATGTCATTTGTCACTGACAACAGCCCTCCTATTACGTAAGCCTTAGACAGTTTGACACATCTTAGGAGATATTTCACCAATGGCCGAGAAAACCACTGAGTTTGGGCCCATTGCATTTTGCTGAACCTGGGATTCATCATCCCAAAATATATTGAAGCTTCATGCATAAATTGTCAAGGGTATGGAATAGGAAGCTAAAAAGGACTAGAGAAGGCAATTGCATGAATCAAAAGGAACCTTCAAGACACAGAACGTCCCGCCAATAGCCAGGTTTTTTAGGTATGAAAAAGACCAAGAGAGCAGCATCAAATTCATGGGCTGGTTTCAGAGTTTAAACTTGAGTTGATTTCTGAAAAGGGAATTGAAATTCTTGATGGCCAAAAATTGACCCTCCTAAGGTTTCAATTAAAAAAAAAATTTGCCTGGAGAATTTGCTGAAGTCTTTTGGTTTGTAACTGGAGAGTAAAAAGAATATGACTCAAAATATCAAAGTTCAACTCCTAACTCTAACTATTAACTTTGATGTTATTTTCAAAAGGCCACCTCTGCACATTTGTTTTTGGACAATAACATCTTAAGCACAGCATGTATAGTATCCCATGAGGTACTAAAGGGAACCTATAAGAAGCTTAAGATATGATCCTTTCCTTCAAAAAGTTAGAAAGATGATCCTGATATACTTACAAAGTTAAACATCGAAGGAAGACAATGCCAGAGGTGCCATGGGTATCACATGATTACAGGCCAAGTGAACGGTTCAAGAGTCCAGAAGTTTGATGGTTAATCTTATGTGTCAGCTTGGCTAGGCAGTGGTGCCCAGTTCTTTAATCAAACAAACACCAGTCTCCATGTTGCTGTGAAAGTGATTTTTAGATGTGATTAACATTTGAGTCCATGGTGAGCCTCATACGATCAGATGAAGGCCTTCACAACAAAGACTGAAGTTTCTCAAAGAAGCAATTCTACAGTCTAAAGACTGCAAAAAAAAAACAAAAAAAAAAAAACCCTGCCTGAGTTTCCAGCCTGAATGGATGGATGGATAGATAGATGGATAGATAGATAGATAGATAATTAATTATCTCCTATTGGTTCTGTTGCTCTGGAGAACACTGACTAGTACAAGAGGATAAAATGGGGATTATTGACTGGCTCAGTTGGGAAGCTTTTTAATAAGAAAGCTGAAAAAAAAAATGGGGTTGAAGAGTATGTGGGCTTTGGGTGAAGGTGAGCTTCTCTCTGCCATATGCACTATTAAGAGATCAAGCAATATAATCTAAAGCAAGATGTGGCCTCTTGACCTGCAGAGATAAAATGGATGAGAGAAACATTTCAAATGGATACTACTCCGAAAACGAAGACTGAAGAAGTTGTGTTGGCCAAGTGTAGAACTTGGAGGTATCAGAAGAATTCACGCAAACACAGAGGAAGGCTCTGCCTGAACTCTTCCTCCAGCTCTGGCCAGTGTGATGCAGCCGCCACAGGCAGCTTCCTTGGCCTTCACACCTTCCAACAAATTCAAGCAAAGCAACGCCCGGCCATATCCAATAGTATCCTGGCTGCCTCTTGCAGACACTGTTTCCTAAGAGCAGGAATAAAGCGGGGAGCACGTAGGGGAGAGATTCTCCACACACACAAGTTTTGGGAAAACCCCTTCTCAAGCTTATTTCTAAAAAGGAAGAAAGATAGGATCTCAACTGAAGAGTAACAATCTAGTAAGACACATTCTGAATCTATGGAATGTAAGGAGCAGGCCCCCGAGGATCAATGTTGGAGATTATTTGCCACGTGTTTCTCTATATATAAGTGGGTGTAGATTTTTTGAGGTAATGCTGACCTTTTTAGGAAGTTACTGTTTTTTCTGGCTCCATCACAATTTAGATGTTGTTGATTTCTTCCTTGTTTTTCTATATACATACACACTACACACACACACACAGACACACACACATTCTGAGAATTAACAAGAAAGAGTTAGCAAACTACAAAATATGAACAGGAATTTTTTAAACAGAAAATTCAAAGGTCCAAAACATATATGGAGAGCTGTTTAAACTTACTAGTAATTGGAGAAATGCAAATTAAAATGGAAAGGCGGATAATCACCGGAGATGACGCTGACATGGGACATGGGGATCTGGGACCCACATGTCATCACAGTGTAAATTTCTGTGGTCATTCTGGAAATTAACCTGGATCAACCCAGGGAAACTAACTACACATAGACATATGTCCCTATGTCCTCAGACAGGTCAGTACCAGGATCATGGCCAGGATCTAGCCCCTTTCCCTTTGTGGGTGCAGGTCTACATCCTACATGACTAGTTTAAAGTTAGAAATCAACTTACAAATATGTCTACCACCTATTCATAATGTCTACCCATAATGTAAATTCACATTTGAACAAATAATTCTCAACTCTTTGGGCCTCTCAACCTCTAGCTTTAGGCCCCAACCTGCCCCTCTTTTCCTTCCACCCCCAGCTCTGTCCACCCCAAGAATGGCCCCACATGAATGCACATTATTTATAAAGGAGGAAACCAAGACTGATACAATTTACTCGAAATCACAGAATGGGTGGCAGAATCAGGGCTTGACTTCAGATTTTCTGATTCCCAACCTACACAACTTAGTTATTTTCAGTGAAAAAAAAAAAATTGATCAGAGAATTGCTTGTAAAATAACCCTAAAATTAAGCTTATTAAGATGGGATGGGGTGACCCTAGATGAAAATCATCACCATAAAGAGATTGCAGCCCACAGAGGCAAGCTCCAGGCACAACTCCTCTCCCCCGACCCCCTAAATAACCAGGTCTGGGCTACAAGTCGGTCCAGGGCTATCTGCCCTTGCAAGAATAGACCCACGTTGAACCCCTCAGACTGCCAGAGTTGTAATATGGTGCAGCCACTTTGAAGACAGTCTGACAGTTCTTCAAAAGGTCAAATGTAGAGTTACCGTAGGACCCAGCAATTCTACTCCTAGATACATTCCTAAGAGATATGAGATACATACACCCATGTAAAAATGTGTACCCAGATATGCATACCAGCATTATTCATAATGGCTGAAAGGTGGAAACAACCCAAGTGTCCATCAACTGATGAACAGACAGACAGAGTGTGATCTATCTATACAATGAAATATTATCTGGCCATAAAAAGTGTTGATACATGCTACGAAATAGATAAGGCTTCAAAACATTATGCTAACAAAAAGACCATATACTATATGATTCTATCTATATGCAATGTTCAGAACAGACAAATCCACAGAGACAGGAAGTAAATCATGGTTGCCTAGGACTGGGGGGACGGAGGGTGGCCAGTGATGGCTAATGGGCATGAGGTTTCTTTCAGAGGTGGAGAAAATGTGCTAAAATTGATTGTGGTGATGGATAAATAAAAAGGGTGAATTCATACTAAAAAATGCTACATAGCAGTTAGAAGCAACGAAGAAGCATGCAACAAGAATAGATCTTCCAAAACACTGCATGAAAAAAAGCAATAGCAGAAGATTTATAGCACATTCCCGTTCCATTAGCATGCCCCTCCCCCCCACACACAACTCTATTTTTACAAGGACACATACAGTTTAACGACATATAATGAACATATTGGAGTGGGTGACTGTGGAAGGAGAGGAGAGTGGAAAGTGAAGATAGAGGGGAGACCTGGCATAGAGCAAGAGCGGGCCTTTCCCGGACTAGTGAGGGCAATGACCCTGGCCTGAGAAGTTAGTTAATAATGTTGATGGACTCAACAACTCAGCACCTGAAGTTGGGATAAATATAAAGAAAGTGGAAGAAGTTTTCAAAACTCCAGGGTCTGGCACAAATAATGCCCCTTTCTATCACAAAATCATAAGCATGTAACTCTGTAACACAACATCACCACACTCAAGCACACCCTATGACATTTCAGGTGAAAAGTTCAAATTGCTGTCCACTGCGCGCGAGACATTCCTGGACCCTGCCAACCGCACTGAAGCGGGCCTCACTTCCGCCCAACCCTGCGTCTAGCCCAGCAGTGGACGGCATTTGCCTAAGTTTCCGGAAACAGAAACGGCCCGGGTGCAACACCACTGAACGAACAACAGCGTGCTTCTGCCTCCTTTCCTGTGTAGGCTGGTGGGGTGCTCGGCTCAGAAGACACCAAGCACCCCTTAGCTTCCCTTGGAAAAAAGCTGACGTAGGGCTTGCACAGCAGGTAGGCCACGAGTGAAGTAGTCTGTGCAAATGAATCGCCCAGAGACACACTAGTCAAAAGGTAACTGCAGTCATGGAAGTTCCAGAAAGAACTCCCAAAAGTCGGTGGAGATGGTAGGTGGAGTAGAGGGCGGGGGTGGGGGACCCTCTTCTATTCTCTCTATGCTCAGGCTGTTTTATTTCTTGGTTCAGATTTTAGCTTTGGCAGGAGCAGGGGGAATGAAGTGGACCTTTTGTATTTTTTTTTGAAGGAAGACATTTTTCATAAAAGGAAACTTTAAGAACTGGAAGAGGGCTGTCTTGGGACTGTAATATTGATGGATGCAGTGCTGAAATGAAAACCCCTTCCTCACAGTGGCAGACAAAATACTGCCCCCAGTCCTTTGTCAGCCTCTTCCTACCATCCCCGTGGCTAATGCTCACAGAGAGGGGCTGACCCTGCCAACCAATTACATTATGCTAATTTGTCTGCTACTCTGACTCCTGCAGGGGCATGCACTGCACCGAGCAGCTCCCAGATTTATATTGTCTCTGCACACCAGCCGGGTTAATGGACCTTTCTGCCCCGCCCCCACACTTCCTCCTCTGCCTCCAGCTTGGAAGCAGGGCAGTCTCTTCATCAGACAACAGTGTTACTTTCCAAATGACAGCTCTGCGGGCTCAGGGCTGGGCAGAGCGAGCCTGGGCATTATCCTGCATGTCTCCCCAGAACGCACGGTTTATTGTAGGAGACCTATCCTCCAGAGAAACTTGTTTTCCTAAGAAAATATATTGCTGCTTTTTTTTTAATGTACTGCAAAGTACCAGGCAAGTGTGTGAGCTGGCCGGAGCCTCCGTGTTCTCCAGTGTCCCATCGCGGTGCTGGAGATCTGCTAGAGCAAGGGTTAAATTAAACAGTCATGCGGGCCAGGAAACCGAGGCTGTATTGTTCTGTTAGAAAGAGAGCGTGCTAGAGCTTTGGAAAGTGGGCTGGAACCCACATCCGATTGTAGACTTTTCTCCTGAAGTCAGAAATGCCCTGAGAGCCCCCTGTAGCCAGCATTCCAACACAACACCCAGTGCCCACAGATCTCTGGGTGAACCAGCACTGCAAAGCAGCCACCCTGTGCCAGGCTGTGAGAGGGAAGAAAACCAATAATACGCAGCTATAAAGCAATGAGACCAGCTCCTATAAGTCACATTTCAAAGTCATTTTTATTGCATTGGAAGTTTGCAGTCTATGGGGCAACAATAAATGCTAAGTTCTGAAAAGACAGTAGCCATTAAAGATTCAGCCTCCTCTGAGGGATGTTACTTCACCACTTACAGACTGTGAAGCAGCCTTAGAGTACTCATAAAACTCACCACGTATCAAGGCAAAAATAATCATCTCATGTAATGACCAGAGCATTCATATGAAGAAGAGGTGATTAATCCCATTTTACAGGTGAGAAAATTGGACTCCAAGCAGTTAACTGGCCCAATGTGGTGAATCACGGAGTCGGAATTCAAGGTGAGCCCACTCTCCCAAATTTCATTCAGGCTGTTTTAGATATATCAAACTGCCCTATGATGCAGCTGGAGAAACTGAGTCCTCCCACAAACCCCCCCAAAATGGGGTCGAAGTTACATGACTGGTCTCCAGGAACCTTCCTGAACACCATGCCCACCTCCTGCCTCAACTCCTGCCGGCCGCACAGGAATGTGACGTTGCTGGACAGTCTTCCAATGTTCCACTGTTATGTCAAACACAGAATACAGGGAATCATTTACAAAACAAACAAACAAAAAAAATCCATTTCCTTTTTCCGCCAATGGATTGGATTGATGTCTATCCTGAAAAGATCTGGCTAATGAAATCCACTGTCTTCAGTCTGACGTGTCCTCTCCTCACGGATTGTGTGAGCTGAAATAATATTTAGAAAGCAGACTTCTAAATGACTAACATTGTTAAGTGGTCATTACAAAGTGTGATAGAAAACTACTTGTAATATGGAAAGATAAATAATAAGGATACATGATAAATATTTTAAAATAACATGGGCAGATAATTTCATGTGGGTAAATAAAAAAAGAAGAAATGGATAGATAAATGAAAAAAACAGACCAACGAGGGTAAATTGCAATGTAGGAATAACACTTTTGGAGAGATATGAAAGGGACTATTAACAGGATCACCTTGTGGGGAGAGGCACTGTGGGAAGAGAGAAGGAAAGAAAACTTCACTTTTCACTTTATGCCTTCCTGCACTGTCTGGAAATGTTCAGTGCACATACATTGAATCTATTCTTACAAAACAGCCAACAGACCTTTGTCCCAGATAACACAAATAACTAAATCTCAGATGCACCAGAGGAGAGAGAAAGGACCGTATTAAGGTTCTTCTGAGACTAACAGAATCATGTACAAGAAAAAACTCCGCAAACTAAAAAGAAAGTTATCTGAACACAAAACATTCATCCCGAGGACCATGTGGGTCATTACGGTGATGAAGAAAACAATAACCAGAAGGAGCAGGAGAACAAAGACCCAAAACTGTGGGGGGTGCGGGGGGACGGGGATGCCGCTGTAAAATGGACACGGCCAGATGGCATTAGCTGATTTGTTTTTAACAGGATTTAACATTAAGTAATGTACCCCCCAAAATGTACACCCAGTAAATTAAGGCTGTAATTCCATCTCGGTGTTATGGTGACATGAAAATCCACTCAGGCTGCCCTGTCAGGGTTCATGAAGTTATCAAAGCCCCTTGATGGATGCACAGCGCTGTTACGTACAGTGGCAGGGACCCAACGCCTCATCTTAGCAGCAGTTAAAAGCGCAGCGGCACCAAAGGGCACTAAAATGCCAGCTCCTCATTAGCGAGCGGCCGGGACACACGCACACACGTGCCGTATCAGCCTGCGTCGATGACGGCTGGCCTGAGGTGGGACATGCCACATACTCCAAAGTGCTCGCAAATCACGCTGGGCCTGAAGCAAGCGCTGTGTTCTCACCTCTGGACGTAAAGGAGTGTTGGCGGGTCGTCAGCCCTGCTCCCCGGAATCCCTGCCTCCGAAAGGTGGCCATAAACATAATAAGCAGTCAAAATGACGTAAGATATTTAAAAATAAACAGCACCACGATTAGAAGCACAAGGCCTGGATTCTGTCCAGGTCAAAACCTGGCTGTCCCAGGCCAAACCCTCTCCTTTCTGTGCCTCAGCCACCTCTAAACAGAGGCTGCCCTGTTTGGTGATGGAGGCCACCCTTTTGGTTGTTGGGACGATCGGTGAGATAATACTGATTAAACGTTTCCTAAAGTGTCTAGATACAAAGTCAACTCTTGTCAAACATTACTGCTATTAGCATGTCGGCAGCATTATTATCGTCATTTAGCACCAAATAAGCATATTCGATAATATCATCTAAACCTACAAACAGCCTTAAGAAATGTTATTTAATTAAGTTACAGAGTTACAAGAGCCTTAAGAAAGAAACTAATGAATTTTAGAACCATGGACATGTAGCAAGACTCTCAGGAGAAACTAGAAAAGAACAGTCAGGATAACACTTTCCATTCAACACAAAGAAGAAACACAAGGCTATTTTTTAACCTTGGCGGAAGCTATAGAGACAAAGTAGTTGATTTACTAAAAAGTTGCATAAAGAGGGAAGGACCACAATGGGAAGCAAGAAGGCATCGGCTAGCAGGGTCGTTCAGGTGGTCAAGCCACATACCCCGTCACGGCGCCGAACAGGAGAGACGACCCTAAACCCAACGCCTCCGAAGTTCTGACGTCGGCAGACCTGCCCCCTCACTCTTGTTCAGTTTCACAGCAATCTAAGGGAAGGAAATCGCCAGACTGGCTGATACATCGGGGCCCATGAGACCCTGCAGAACAGCAAAAACACGGCCTTAGAAATGCAGAAGGAAACTGGCGCCCCAAGGAGAACTCGACTTTTGCAACGCGGAGGTCTGGAACAATCGCTGGCCCCGCGGCCGCTGTTTGCTATCGCACAAAAGAATAGTCTTTACGATAAAGGACTTCCAAATTGGAAAAAATGGGCGTACACGTCAAACATCTTGTTAGCGTACAAAATACAAGTGCGCATGCGGTGTTGAGGGCCTGGCGGAGGGGGATGCCTTTTCTGAGCGTGGGGCCTGCTGATCGAGTTCTGCATGTCCCTTCTTGCCTACGCTGCATCCTGAATGCAGAGTCAACGATTTCTAGTTTCAGGTTTTTAACAGTAGAACGAAACCTTAAAGATCATTGAGAAGCAATCTGAGTGCAGAACCTGCCTGCATTTCCACAAATATATTCACCATCTCTTACAGTTCTTGCCCATACTTAATTCGATGGCATTTCTACGAGATTCTCCTAAATTAAGTCTTTGCAAGCATTCTAATTAGATCTTGCCTTTCACGCTCATATTTTATTCATGTGTACGTTATTTAATTAAGTTACAGAGTTACAAGAATAGGTACAACCAGCCTGGACGGTGCAGAAATAAATACGACTGCTGCTTGGTGAGCACAGTAGGGAAGGGCCGAGAGTTGCGAGCATTCCAGGTGTGCTGGGCATCAGCAGGTTTGTTTTGCGGAGAGAATGAACAGCATCAGTGCATCTGCCAGATGGGCTTGGTGGCAGGGGTGGGGGGGTGGTCCAGGAAGAGACATGGGGCCACATACTCAGGGGTGTCACGGCAGAGAGAGCCACAGCTGGGCTGAAAGACTCCAGGTGCCTTCCACTGTCAGAGTTCCTACTAACATTCTCAAAACCCCACCTTACTTCCCTGTTCTCAGCTCTGCTTTGCCGTCAACACCAGATACAATCCCAAGAGCTGCCTGAGACCAGGAAGGAATTTGTATGTGCAACCAATGAAAGGACCAGAAAAAGAGCGATTTCCAATACCCTGAAGTCTGTCGCGGGGCAGGAATGGTACTACCGCTAACGACTCACAACGATTGCCTAACTAAATGGCTTTGGATGCGTATATGGAGAGCGTGTGGGTAGAGGCGCCCCAGGCAAAACGTGAAGCCTCCTGTGCCCTCACACGCCCAGCCTCAGACTACAGGGCTCTTGCACCCGCCACTTCCACACCCAGATGCCCACTGCCCCCCGCTGCCTGCCCCTCCTCAGTCTAAACCAAAACTTGCTCGTCGGAGCCAGTCTAACAAACTCACTCACACACAGTACAAACAATGAATGAAACTTAGTGCTATCTTTCCCAAAGGGTTGTATATGAGAACCAATAAACAAAGTACCAAGGTGACATACTCAAGGAATACAGTTGTGCAGTTACAGGGCATCCAACGAAACTTAGGATACTCAGAAAAATCATACCAGCCCCTTTGAAATCACACCAAGAGAACAGCTGCTCTATAGTATAATATACGTTGAGAAACTGGCACCAATATGGTTTTGTAAATGCCCATTATAAAATATGTTAAAGTCTTTAATATTCCTTAAAAATACAAACTGGTCTCTCAAGACTCTAAGCTTGATGTCAAATTTCCCTGAAAGACCCCCCGTTCCATGTGGACCATGCATCCTTGGACACAGCCATAACAATTTATGCCCAATGAGTGGGAAAGAATGTCGATTTCACTTGCTTTACGGCTTGGGGGACGGTGGGCTGGTAACCAAAAATGTCTGTGCTTATTTTCAGAACTGACACCATGACGGTCCATCAACCACCATTTGTTGAGTTCCCACAAGGTGACGACAGTAGATTTTATCTTTGGAAGATGTTAAGGGCCAGCACATTGGACGTATTTTCAGCATTGGGGGGCTGCCTTTTCTCAGACGGAAAGGGAGCGGCTGAGGTGAGGCTAACCTACTCACTGGGGACCAACCTCCCCCAGCTTGGAGGATGTGGATATCCACGGGGACACCTGGCCACGGGGACACCTGGCCGCGACGCCACCGCAAAAACGCTTGCTTGCAAAGTGGTCACTTCTTGTATTTGCATGGAATAAAGTACGAGCTAGAGCTGCACAAGGGATCCAGAGGAAAGGCTATCGCTGCCACGTGGCGAAACAGAGGCCTCCATTATAGTCTCTGACCTACTTGGTAACTTAGTCCTCGTATTTGTAAACCACAGGTAATAAAAGTGCCCACCTCTGGGGAATGAATGCTGTGAGCCTTAAAAATGATATTTAAGACACATGCCTTACTGTTTAGAAGCAAATAAGAGTAGACAGGCAAGGGACATATGTTAGATGCAAAATAATAATATGTAATATTGATTAATTAATAACAGCTAACATTTACTACTCTGCGACAAGTACTGTTCAAAAAATTGAATATATTACCAAAGTTAATGCTCACAAGACCTCTTTGAGGAAGACACTATCATTATCTCCATTTTATAGACAAGGAAATTGAGACCCAGAGAGATTAAGCAACTTGTCAGTGATGTATACCATAACTTTTTCACCAGGGGTACTAAAAGATAGAGTAAAACTGTCAAGATAAAAAGCAACAGCAGGTTATTAATTTCAAGCCATAAAGAGAGTCTCAGGGACTTCCGGCCAAACTGGAGGCATAGGTGGACATGCTGTGCCTCCTCTCTCACAACCAAGATTAAGGGCAACAAAAATATAGAACAACAAAAAAAAACCAACCAGGAAAGAGAGAAGACTGAACTGTACGAAGTCCGACAACGATTCACCCAGACCGGTAAGAGGGCAGAGTCAGCGGCTGGAGTCGGGTCGAGGAGGGATAAGATGGTGGCTGGTGGTCCAGGTTGCGCAGTCAGCCCAGGGTGCGCAGTCACAGGAGGCGGTTGCCGAACGCCAGGAAGGCAAGCAGGGTGCACAAGGTGGTTGACCTCGGACACACAGTCACGCACAGATAAACCAGGCGAAGACAGGCAGCAAGACAGACTCCACGACACAGGGTCTCAGCACCGGGAAGTGAAGCCTAAAAGCACCGATTGAAAACACTTGAGGTGCCGGGAAGGCGTCCCAGCCTCACAGGTGAGTTCACTGGGGAGACCCATGAGGTCCTGGAGCATGCGCAGGCCCACCCACACGGAAATCAGCACCAGAAGGGCCCAATTTGCTTGGGGAAAGTGGCTGAAGGGACTGGAATCAGTGAAGGAGCTCGGAGGAAGCACCATTGTTCCCTCTCAGACCCCGCCCCCACAATCCAGCATCACAACCCAGCGACTGGGCTGCCCCACCCTGGTGAATGCCTAAGGCTCCGCCCCTCGCTATGTAACAGCTGTGACCAGACAAAAACAAAAACAAACAAAAACACCAAAAACAGAAACAAAACAACAACAAAAAAACAAAGATGGCTCAATTGGGAGAACAGATAGACGCCCTGGAGCTAATTCATCTGAGAGACCAGGAGGTGGTCAACCTGTCAGATGCAGAGCTCAAAGCACTGGTAGCCAACCTATCAGAAGCATAGTACAAAGCTCTGGTGATTAGGAAGCTCACAGAATTGGTTGATTTTTATTGCAAATTAGAGGAACAAATGAAGGCTACAATAAGTGAAATGAAGAAAAACGCACAGGGAACCAATAGTGATGGGAGGAAAACTGGGACTCAAATCAATGGAGTGGACCAGAAGGAAGAAAGAAACAAACAAACAGAAAAGAAGGAAGAAACAAGAATTCAAAAAACTGAGGAGAGGCTTAGGAACATCCAGGACATCTTTAAACGTTCCAACATCTGAATTATAGGGGTACCAGAAGGGGAAGAGGAAGAGCAACAAATGGAAAACTTATTTGAACAGATAATAAAGGAGAACTTCCCCAATCTGGCAAAGGAAATAGACTTCCAGGAAGTCCAGGAAGCTCAGAGAGTCCCAAAGAAGGTGGACCCAAGGAGGAACACACCAAGGCACATCATAATTACATTAGCCAAGATTAAAATGAAGGAGAGAATTCTAGAAGCAGCAAGGGATAAGGGGACAGTCACCTACAAAGGAGTTC
>PVKU01016649.1:0-13875 GCA_004027475.1 Anoura caudifer | reverse complement strand
AAATTTCTGAAAAGTGGAATTTCTGAATCAGAGAGTATGAGGATGTTATTTCTGGATGACTATTCTCAAAATGATCACCGGAGAGTCTGCACCAAAGGACCCTTCCCCAAGTCTTTCAGAGCCAGGACACTGCACCTGCTTGCTCATCAGCCTCAGACATGTCAGGATTCCTCTGGATCCCCATACGGGCCACCAAATTGTGTTGACCTCAAAAATATAGCTGTCAGTTATTTTTCCGCCAGATAAGGGGTTTATTCAGAAACAGTAAAAAATTGCAATTTAGGACAAGCAAGCTGTAGCAAAAATCATAGGCAAGCTCCACAAATAAAAGAGAGATATGTTATTTTACAGGAACAAGGGAGGAACTTGGAAGGGGTCATTTCAAACAAAGGGCACTGGAGGAAAGTGTCAGTGTCAGTTCAGGGTGAGGATGGTTTCTCTCTGGCTGAGTTGCTGGGGAGCCAGTTTCTCCTGGGAGCAAACGGTACATCTTCATGTTGGAGCCTGTGACAGACCATTTTTCCTGTAATTGACCCCAGGTGGTGCTATGTGACAGCACCCCCACTGACCCCGAACTCCACTTTAGTGAGGTTTCCCTTCTTGCAGTTTCACAGAAATAATTAGTTAGTTGGCTTATTTACAATCCATGGAAATCAAGTTATATTTACGTGCTCAAAACGAGGTAAGAACCAGAGACACTCTTCCCACTTTATCCCGTGAAAGCCAGTAGCAGCTACACTGACCCTGCTCTGTTGGACCCCTGTCCTAAAATTCGATGTGTTATTTTTACGCAAAATACTTGTAGGTTTTTTTAGTATTTTTAAATTTATTTAGTTTTGTTTGGTTTTTATCTTGAATTCCTATTTCTGAAATCTTTTTAGACCTGAGTTGCTTAAACATACGTATTACTCATACATAACGCCGCTTCATTGAGACATGAAATTCTCCCAGTGTATTTTCCAGTACACTTATTATGTCATTTGTTCTGCTTAAATGTTTGAGCCCTCTGGGACTTATTTTGTGTCTAGAATTGCGTGGTCAGAATTTACTGACTTAAGTTTCCACGGAACGCAATGCTGTCTTGACCGTGTCCTCACCGCTTAGGCAGCTTTTGTTGAAAGCGGGTTTGAAAAGAGAAGGCACGGACCGGCCTAGATGTAAGTTGGGGATCCTATCTACAGTCTGGTAGAACAAAGACACTCTTGTCAGGCGACAGGAGTGTCAAGTCCACCCTAAGGTCTGGCCCCGGCTCGGGGCCCCCAGCTCCTGCGGCACAGGTCCCTCACCAGCCGCTGGAAAACGAGCCAGGGAAACCCGCCAAGCCCGGGGCTCGCTGCAGACTGCGTGACAGGCACTCCGGAGACCCACAGTAGCCAATCCCCACGGGGTGGGGTGGGTCTTCCGCCCGCCAGGTCCAAACCCAAGGGGCTCTGCCCCTCTGCCCCGCCACTTCAGCTTCTTTTGACCGCCCATTGGTGGTTAGGGCCCTGGGATTGCAGCACTGATTGGTGGACTGCTCCCATACACGCAGGAACCTGACGCCTGCGCCCTCACACCTCCCTGGGGCCGGAAGCTCCCTGGATCTCGGAGAGGACACTCGGCCGAGGTGGGTCACGTGGCAGCGGCTCCAGGACACTGACTGGTAAGCGGGGAGTCTTCCCATGTGGAACCCTTAGGCCGAGACCTTAAAATTCCAGCCAGGGAGACCCCAGATGCCCTCATTCCGAGGGGCCCGCGTCCACTAACCCAGAGGACCCCCATCTCCTAACCCCAAAACAGCCTGAAACCCCAGTTCCCCTCAGCTCCAGGCACCCTACCAGCAGCTGGCCCGGAAAGACCAAATCTCCCCAAACTCAGAGACCCCGAATGCTGTCGTCCTGGAAACTGACTCGGTGGTGGGGACACTGAAGCCCCTCGACGAGACGCCCCAGGTCTCCCCAGCCTCAGAGGCCTGACCCTCCCCCCAGGCATTCTGAGTGTCTCACCCCTGAAGACGCGGGCGCGTGCCCTGAGGGACCCAAGGCTCAGCCTGAGAGATGGCGGTCTGCCGGGGCCCGCGCCTGCCTCTCATGCAGGCTTCTTCGGAACCGGGGTGCATCTCTGAGCCCTTCCCTGGGAAAAGAGCATTTCCTGGCGCCGCCACAGGCCCGCCAGGGCCGGGGCCAGCTCAGGGAAGGGCGGGAACAAGGGCGCCCCCGACAGGCGGGTCTGCGGTCAGCGCAGCCCATCTAGCCCCTCCTCCCGCAGGGCCCCGCGTCCCCCTGTCTGCTCGCCCTGCCAACCTGCAGAAAGGCCTTCGGCCTTATCAGCACCTTCTCCTTCCACAGGTGCCTCGGCTCTGGGGGACACCATGAACCACGACTGGGGCCCGCAGGAGCGCCCTGAGGGAGAAGCGGGGCAAACAGGACAGAAACCTCAGGTGAGCTGAGGGGCCTGCGGGAAGCCTGGGGACAGGGCTGAGGACAGAGCCCCGCAGATGCCTGGCCCTCGGGGTGACCCTCGCTGTGCGAGTGCAGAGCGCTGGTGTGAGAGACGGTACTCCGCGGGGCAAGGCAGGTCAGGGAAATGGGAGAAGGCCCAGAGTGCGAGCAGGCCCCTGGGACGCACCCGGAGGAACAGCCGCTCAGGGACCGGGACTCCACCGAGACAGGGCCTCAGTGCTTGCGGCAGAAGGACCACCGAGGCCCCGCCTGCTCCCTGCACCCGGGGGCAGGGAGGGCCCGCCTCGCACATTCTCACTGCATCACTGAGTTCCTGGTGTTTCCACTCTCCAGGCCAAAGAAGCTTTGAAAGAGGCTTCCCTCTACTTTTCCAGGCAGGAGTGTGCAGAAGTGGGAGACTGGGAGAAAGGCTGGTACCCGAACGTGAAGAGGAACTTGGTCGTGCCCACCAGCCTAGGTAGCCAGTGTGCAAGCGCTGGGCCCGGGACTCTGGTGACCTGACAGGCTGCTGGGCTGGCTCCGGCTCAGGTGGCTCCATCGGCCTGCAGCTCCCTCCTGCATGGACACTGATCAGGGGGCATTTACTCCTTCGTGTCAGAGCAGGGCTGGCGCTGACAGTGCAGCGCTCACAGCAACTTGCTGTAGACTCTCCCATCCCATCCCAGCCAGTCCCACGGGCTTCCTAGAGCTTGTTCCTCTCCAGGCTCTCTGCTTTCAAGACAAAGGTTTTGTCTCTTTCCAGGTCTCAGGGTTCCTCGACCAGCTTTCCTGTGTCACTACACACAGGCCACCGACCTCCAGGAGGAAGACTCTGAGGTCTCTGATGAAGAATGGACTCAAAAGCAGCAAGGTGAGGAGCAAGAGGAACCAGAGCTGCCCTCCTGACACTGACCTGGTTTAGGTCAGGCTGCATCTCAGGACATAACCAGGGAGCAGGGTTTGCTTGTCAAGCAAGAAGCAGAACAGTGTATTGTACAGTGAGGGGCTCTTCATGTAAACTTTTAAGTGTGCAACATAATCATAGATGTTTATAGATACATTGATAAGCCGTAAATGTTTACAAACATACAAGTGAATAAGAAATAACTAATTCGGAAGAGTTGTCATCCCAAGAGAGGGAGGCAGGTCTGGCTGGTGAGCAGTGTTCTCACACCTGGCTGCCTGATGCGTTGCACGGAGACAGACGGAACAGTATCAACCACGGTGATTACTGGAGTTGGCCGGAGAGCCAGGGTCGGGAGTGGGTGATCACTATATCATTTCCTGATGGTGGCCTTGGTGTCATTCTGTTCAGTATCATGACTGTTTGGTGGATGGGGTCAGTCCACTTTCATGGGTCTGGGGTTGAAACACAGCTGAAGTCAACATGTGATCTTTAACTTGACTGGAATTCTGTTTCTGTGGTCAACAGACTGTGGATGCTGACCAGAGTCTAATGAGTAAGGAAGGGCGTTGATGGCCAGTATGGGCACAGGGGGAAGGATAGCAGAGAAAGGAGGCCAGGTGGTCATGCTACCTTTAGCCTGGACAAGGCCAGTTTGAAGAAAACAGGACGGAGAAAGGGTTGTGTTGAAGACATGGAGCTTTTGTGCAGTTACTTTTATTACATTTTTGTCAGGAGATGCCAGTTTATTTTTTAATAAATAATAAATGCTGTATGAACATAGGATGAAGCGTAGATGACACTTTGTCTATTTTTTTATCATTCTAATGAAAGTAGTGGATGGCCCCAATAGCATCATAGGCCTTTATGATACCTCAAAAACATTTTCCAATCGTCCTGGGATCGTTCTTGGACTACTCTCATTCAGAATTCTGTGTCCCTAATAAGAATCTCCAGATTTTGGAAACATTTACCAACCAAAACACCAATTTCTAATCATCTTTCAGTCAAACCTTCTTGGGTGGCCTTCAGAAGGGAACACAGTAAACACCAGAAGGTGAGTATTTCCCAAATCCTGTTGACAAGAAAATTTTCCTCATGGATAGAAGTGCAGGTATGAGTAGGAAAATGCAGGAAGTATCCTAGGAACTGCCACCTTCCTTTCTCGGTCTCAACACATTGTCCAATATGATCATTTTTTAAAACAGATTTTATTTATTGATTTTTTTCAGGAGGGAATGGAGGGAGATAGAGAGGAAGAGAAACATGAATAGTTTGCCTCTCACACCTCCCCCAAGTGGGGGACCTGGTCCGGCTTGTGCCCAGGCATGTGCCCTGACCAGGAATGGAACTGGTGACCTTTCAGTCTGCAGGCCAGCGTTCAATCCACTGAGAGCCACACCAGCCAGGGATCATTATCATCTTAACAGTTAACAACTACAGCAACAATAGTAACTACCAGTTGTTTCATTCTTACAGTATTTCAGACTTTAAGAATTATATGTGAATAAACTCACTTAAACATTACAACAACCTGATGAGGTATGTACTATAACTGTCACCATTTACAATGAGGAAAGTGAGATTTCAGAGATACTTTGTGATGTTTGACTGTATGTCTAAGCTCACAGTATCAGTGGCAGTGCACTCTAACCCATACTTGCTTCTCTAAACCACTTACAAACTCATTAAAACACTCACAGTTTTACTCTAGCCAGCATGAGTCAGTTGGGTGTCATCCTACAAAGCAAAAGATCACTGGTTTGATTCCTGCTCAGGGCACATGCCTAGTTTGTAGGCCAGGTTCCCAGTTGCGGTGAGTGTGAGGCGACCGATCAATGTTTCTCTCTCACATTGGTGTTTCTCTTCCTCTCTTTATCCCTCTCTTCCCCTCTCTCAGGAAAAAATAAAATCTTTTTTAAAATTAAAAAATAAAACTTTCATACCTTTCTAAAGTTTACATTGTCTTATCTATATGCCATTACATCATTCATCTGACTGATGGTTTCAACCAAAGTTGTTCTCTGCTGTGCTGAAGTGAGAGATGCACTAAGACCCTTGACTAAGGAAAACGTATGATGTGCAGGCAGTTGGTACAGTGGATGGCCCCAGATGAAGAAGAATGTAAAATCCCCAGGATCAGAGCCTCCCACTCTAATCAAAGAAAGCATCTCCCACCCCTGAGGAGCTTCAGGTTTGATGATTGAGAAACAACAAATAACAAAATGACATCTCCATATAGGTTATACACTCTTCAACAAAAACTGATCCGTCTGGGACTGATTTCAAATGCCATTTCTTGTAGGGTGAAGTAACCACTTCTTACTCTCTGAGTTCTAATGAGACCAGTGTCATCCTGTTCAAAATTATTTGCTCAGTCTGCTTAACTCTGCATTGTGAACTCTTTGAGGGCCTGGTTCATACCTGAGAGTTCTCGGAGGTCACAGGCCTAGATCAGGGCCCCTGAGGGCCCCAGATGTTTGCTGAATGAATGATTTCACAATTAAAAGTTAAACTAGAAGATGATCAATGAACACTGAAGGTAATTTCTGTGAGATTTTAAATGTAGAAATAGCTGAGTGGTAAATTGATAGCAGGACTGTAATCTCACATTCATACTGTATTCACAGAACACTTTGGTCAACAATATTTAATTGCATGTTCAAAATTAGCATGTTACATATCAAGAAACTGAAGACAACTAGGTACTGGTATAGCCTCATCCTTCACTCTCAATATTACAGAGACAGTTGAAAGAAAACAGACATAAGGAATGAGTTCTTTTTTTTAAAGATTATATTTTTTTATTCTTCTTTTAAATATATTTTATTGATGATGCTATTACAGTTGTCCCATTTCTCCCTCATCATTCCCTTCCACCCTGCACACCCCCTCTCTCCCACATTCCCTCCCTTTAGTTCATGTACATGTGTCATAAGTTCTTTAGCTTCTACATTTCCCACACTGTTCTTGCCCTCCCCCTGTCTATTTTCTACCTACTGTCTGTACTACTAATTCCCTGTACCTTTTCCTCCTCTCTCCTCCCACTCCCCTGTTGCTAACCCTCCATGTGATCTCCATTTCTGTGTTCTGCTCTTCTAGGTGTTTGCTTAGTTTGCTTTTGTTTTAGGTGTGTTTGTTAATATCTGTGAGTTTGCTGTCTTTTTACTGTCCTGTTTTTTTTATCTTCTTTTTCTTAGATAAGTCCCTTTAACATTTCATATAATAAGGGCTTGGTGATGATGAACTCCTTTAACTGGACCTTATCTGAGAAGCACTTTATCTACCCTTCCATTCTAAATGATAGCTTTGTTGTATAGAGCAATCTTGGATGTAGGTCCTTGCCTTTCAAGACTTCAAATACTTCTTTCCAGCCCCTTCTTGCCTGTAAGGTCTCTTTTGAGAAATCTGCTGACAATCTGATGGGAACTTCTTTGTAGGTGACTGTCCCCTTATCCCTTGCTGCTTCTAGAATTCTCTCCTTCATTTGAATCTTGAGTAATGTAATGATGATGTGTCTTGGTGTGTTCCTCCTTGGGTCCAGCTTCTTTGGGACTCTCTGAGCTTCCTGGACTTCCTGGTAGTCTATTTCCTTTGCCAGATTGGGGAAGTTCTCCTTTATTATTTGTTCAAATAAGGTTTCCACTTGTTGCTCCTCTTCTTCCCCTTCTGGTACCCCTATAATTTGGATGTTGAGACATTTCAAGATGTCCTGGAGGTTCCTAAGCCTCTCCTCATTCTTTTGAATTCTTGTTTCTTCCTTGTTTTGTTTGGTTGTTTCTTCCTTCCTTCTGGTCCACTCCATTGATTTGAGTCCCAGTTTTCCTCCCATCACTATTGGTTCCCTGTGTATTTTCCTTCATTTGACTTATTGTAGCCTTCATTTTTTCATCTAATTTGTGAGCAAAATCGACCAATTCTGTGAGCATCCTGATCACCAGGGCTTTGAACTGTGCATCTGATAGGTTGGCTATCTCTTGGTCGCTTAGATGAATTGGCTCTAGGGCTTTGATTTGTTCTCTGGTTTGAACCATTTTTTGGGTTTTTTTTTGTTATTTTTGCTTGTTTTCTGTTGTAGTTGTTTTGTCTAGTCGCAGCTGTTACATAGTGAGGGGTAGAGCCTTAGGTGTTCCCCAGGGCATGGCAGCCCAGTAGCTGGGTTGTGATGCTATATGTGGGGGTGGGGTCCAAGAGGGAACAATGGTGCTTGCTCCACTCTCTCTTGGATTCCACTCCCTTCCACCACTTCTCCTTCACCTGGATTATCTGCGTGGCGAATGTGGGACCACCTGGTCAGCCAGTCGCCTTGCGCAGCCTCAGTGGGTCTGCACAGTTGCCACCCCGTGCCCGGGGTCCACTAGCCACCATCTGTACACCTGGGATCTGCCAGCCGATGCTGCCTGCATGCCCAGGTCCACACCTCCACTTTTTCCTGCCATGACTCTACCCCTCTTACTGGTCTGGATGAATGGTTGTTGGACTTCCAAAGAGTTTAATTTTCTATCAGTTCTGGTTGTTTTCTTGTTTCTAAATCTTTGTTGTCCTTAATTTTGGTTGTGAGAAGAGACACAGTGTGTTCACCTACGCCTCCATCTTGGCTGAAAGTATTTAGGAATGAGTTCAAATATTGGATTCATTACCCACTCTGGCCCTATCCCCTGTAATATTCATACTCCCTAGGTATTTCCAAGGATCAAAGTATTAAAGACATGCATGTAAAATGTATCTTAAGCCTTAAAAAATTAAATATATGTTATGTTTCAATATGTGACTCTTACATTGAAGGCAACATCCAAGGTGCCATTAAGCAATGAATATAGTTTGAAGGAATTGTCAGGAACAGCAAATTTAATGACTGCAAGTGACTCAGAGCATGCCCACAAACCAGTGTCCCCTCCTGGAGAAGCATGTGCCTTTGGGAAGCACACTACACGAAAATCAGGTAAGAAAATAATTTGGAAACTTGAGTTCTTCTAAGTCCTATAGAAGGGCTGATAAGTATGGCCTAGGTATGTTGGGCAGACTTTGGATGAGCCTGGACTTAAGATGGGCTAACTTGAGACTGAAGTTAGCAATGAAGCTTTGGGCAAATCCTATCAATTCTCTGAGCTCCTGAATACTAATATGCAAAGTGAAGATAAGGAAACATCACTCATATATTTGAAAACATTAAATTAAATTTAAAACAGGTGGCACATGCAAGTTGTCCAATAAATCCATCTGTGATAATAGCAAGCACACATTATGGGTGGTGTATGCCCAGGCCTTTACTCAATGCCTAACCCATAATGTGCACTCCATAAATACTTTATGAATGATTACAGGTTGGCAAATTAAACCTGGTAATGGGAAGATCTAGAAACTAAAATTGAATCAGTCATCTGTAGTTAGTGTGGAGTCTTCATCTTCTGAACCAATAGTTAACAGTAAAATACCAGAGTATGCAAAAGGACAGGTAATAATTTGATGGGAGGAGATTGTGTTATCTGACAAAATGGGAACTAACACTCCGGACCCAACCAACCTCGCCCACCTGGCCTTCTCCATCTCAGAACTCAGGAGAAAGGAGGTGGACGTGAAGATGTACAGCCTACAAGAAAGAAAGGTCCAAGAGGTCACCGAGCCCCAGGATGATGACTACCTTTGTAAGTGACCCTCACTAAGAAGCATGTTATGATATAATTTCATCTAGTCCTTTGGTGCCCAAATCATTCCCTTCCTCTCGTGACCTGGAGCACATGATTCAGTCTCAGTGATGTCAGTGCCAGACTCCCTCTGAAGCTCTTTGTGTCCAGGAACATGCGCTATACCTTCCCTAACCCCTGTTGCTCTTGCCTCCAGATTGTGAGAAGTGTCAGAACTTCTTCATTGACAGTTGTGCTGTGCATGGACCCCCTACATTTGTAAAGGACAGTGCAGTGGACAAGGGGCATCCCCACCGCTCAGCCCTCACCCTGCCCCCTGGGTTGAGAATCAGGCCATCCTGCATCCCTGAGGCTGGGCTTGGAGTGTGGAATGAGGCAGCTGATTTGCCCGTGGGTCTGCACTTTGGCCCTTATGAAGGACACATCACAGAAGATGAAGAGGCAGCCAAGAGCAGATACTCCTGGCTGGTGAGAAGTCTTTACCTCTTCCACTGTCCTCTGACTTCCCACATTCCTTCTGAGGCCTGGAGGGACTCATCTCTTATGTTCTAGACATGGAGGGGGCAATATGGTTAGCTCTGTGTACTGACTGAACTTCACACTTCACAGAGCTCCTGTTTAAGGATCAGAAGGTAAGTGGGAGCAAAGTGGCGCAGACGCAAAACAGTGACTCCTCCGTTGTGGGGCTCCTGCTCACATCGGACAGGTAGACTCGGATATGTAGGTGATGAGTAAGAAAAATATCATGCAGTCACAACTGGCAGTTGAATCCTCAAGCAGGCTAGAAGAGCTTTGATGACAGTAGGGTAAAATAATTCTCCTGACTGTTACCTCCCCACGAAAAAAAGTAAAAGGTCTCTAACTTCTTTTCTGAAACGCAGATCGCCAAAGGGAGAAACTGCTATGAGTATGTGGATGGAAAGGACAAAACCTGGGCCAACTGGATGAGGTGAGGTCAGCAGGTCTCTGGGTGCCAGAGGGGACTCTCATCCCCCACAAGCCCATATATCTTTCCCTCTCATCATGCCTCCATCATTGTTCTCCCTTCATCCTTTTTTCCCTCTTTTTCTCCATTCAGTGTTCTTTCATTTCAGGGGACATTTAGAAAAAAGTATAGAATATGTCCTCAAAATATAAAACTCTCTCCTAGATACAACTTGGGCACTGGAAAGGACCTTGAAGAGCCTAGATTCACCAGGGACACTGGATTACACTTTAATGTATCAAATGAACATTAATTAAGTACTTACTATATTCCAGTTTAGCCAGAGGAATACATTACTTAAACAGATCACACAACCAGTGTCCTTATGAAGGACTTCTTACAGACAGACATAAAACAATTGCTTTTAGAAGCATTTAACCACAATTTCTAAGAAGTGCACAGTATCAAGATACCACAGACCAAAGATGATCTAAACCTGTAAAGGCAGCAAACCATCCCAGCCTGACTTAAGGGCTCTGAGGCCTGCAGAGGAATGGTCATGGGCCCCTTTCCTGAGAGGGGCTCTCTTTTTCAGGAATAACAGAATGTGAATAAACTGCTACTGTTCTGTTTTATTGTACTAAGACAAAAAGACCTTCAATTTCCTATAGTAACCTTGGGCAGGCAAGTGAGTGGTATCCTAAATAAAGTGTAGAGGGGTTGGAGAAAGGCCTCTCAAGAGAAAACAGACGTGGGCTGAGTACTGAATAATTACTGAGCTAATTTAGAAGCAGAGCCCTAGAGATCAAGCACCAGGTTCGGTAGTATGAAACAACTTGATTTACAGTTTAGACAAGCCAGATATCACCAGATATTATGGCTAATTCGAGCAGAAACTAAGTTTGGAACTGGGTTTTACAAAATGGTGTTAGGCAGCGTTAGCACTGCAAGCAGGACTTGGAGATAGGCATTCACATGACATGCTGACAGACACTCAGACACTGAACGGAAGGTTCCCTGGGAGCATTAGGGGCAGTGAGCAACACCAGAACCTGAGGGCCTTAAGAATCAGTGAGGAGCTGGACATGGATGTAACAGGTCGTAGGAACTCATCACTGTGGTTTTCTCTCCCTTCATGTGTCTCAATCCCAGGTTTGTGAACTGTGCCCGGCATGATGAAGAACAGAACCTGGTAGCCTTTCAGTACCACAGGCAGATTTTCTACCGAACCTGTCGGGTCGTCAGGCCAGGCTGTGAGCTGCTGGTCTGGTGCAGGGATGAGTATGGCCAGGAGCTGGGCAGCAAGTGGGGCAGCAAGTGGAAAAGAGAGCTCGCAGCCAAGAGAGGTGAGCACCACTGTTTCAAAACCGAAAGAGAAAAGAGAATTCTCCACAGAAATGTTCATGACCCAACTCTGAAGTAGAGTAAAATCCAGTGTAAAGTCAGTAAAGTTTCAAATCAGATGCTTCAGAAATTCACAATGTATTCATATACCTTTGACTCTTGGGCAAAATTTTTATGTTTTTTATTTTAAAAATATTTCATTCACAAAATACACAACTGCAAATAGTGCTGAAAGGCTGAGAGGCAAAAAAGAAAAGTTTTTAAGCACTAACCGACTCTGTCACCAGTTTTTTTGATACTTTTGTAGCTGTTTCTGCTTAATTTTCCTCCATACTTCTAAATAAAATGTTTTTGTTTATAGGCATTCATTATTTTTTAAAGATTTTGTCCCAACTGGTGTGGCTCAGTGGATTGAGTGCCAGCCTGTGAACCAAAGGGTCAGCAGTTTCATTCCCAGTCGGGGCACATGCCTGGGTTTTGGGCCAGGTCCCCAGTAGGGGACACATGAGAGGCAACCACACATTTATATTTCTGTCCTCCCTCCCTCCCTTCCCCCTTTTCTGAAGATAAATAAGTAAGATATGTTTTTTAAAGATTTTATTTATTTTTACGGAGAGTGGAAAGGAGGGAGAAAAAATCAATGAGCAAGAAACACATTAATCGGTTCTCTCACACACCACCAACAGGCCCACACCCTGGCATGTGCCCTGGCTGGGAAATGAACTTCTATCCTTTCAGTTTTGGGACAACGCCCAACCCACCGAGCCACACCATTCAGGCAGGGCACGGTTGTTCATCATTTCAGTGAATTATCATGTGAGATCCTACTCTGTGGCGCACAGTGTCCTGGGATCTGAACATAATACATTTACATGAGGATGAGAATCACTGCTGTTGAGGAGCTGACGGGTGAAGGAGGGAAACCCAGGCACATGTGCTTACATATGCATAACACCACACATCAGTTCGTGCTTTGGAGAAAACTAGACCAGGACAAGTGTCTAGGGATCAGTGTGAGGGGAGGTGCGTGGTGTGGCAGGTGGTCCAGGAAGGACTCTCAGGAGATTATATTTACAACAATACTGCAGGCAAAGGATCCTAGGCAGGGGAGCAGCTGGTGCAGGGAAGAAAAGGGGTGTGGTGTTGAATCAGCTGAGGGGCACTCAGGTTTCATCTTGGCATGGAGGGTAACAATGGACATCAGATAGATGCTTAGCAACCCTGAAATGCTGTGTTGATGATCTGACTTGAGACACTTGGGACTTTCCTGAGTGAAAGTTGCAGTCATCAGCTGTTGAATGGTGTGTTCTCTGTTCTGATTATGCTTTGTTAATTTTTAGAAAATAAACTCCATTAGGGAATCCCCTCAGAGATTACTTCATCTCTAAGTGAGAGCGCATGGTAGGTTGGCCAGAGAGAAACAGGAGTCAGGCGTGTAAGACGTGTGGTTGGAGAAAAATTTTGAAACAGGACTTCTCATTGTGTTTGAAATGGGCTAACACTGAATGGAATGAAACATAAACATCTGGTGTGAGGCTTGAGGAAGGGCTTTTTTAAAGATTTTATTTATTTATTTTGAGAGGGGAAATGGAAGAAAGAAGGGGAAACATCAGTGTGTGGTTGCCTCTTGAGCACCCCCCACTGGAGACCTGGCCCATAACCCAGACTGAGAATAGAACCTGCGACTCTTTGCTTCACAGGCTGCCACTCAGTCCACTGAGCTGCATGAGCAAGGGCAGGAAGGACATTTTATTTTACTGTTTTGGAAACCAGAGAGAAGCACTTCCTAGTTGGGGCCTGTGGTTTTCCTCTTTAACATGACTTAGAAGATACTGATAGAAGGGAAAGGTCACTGCAGTTTCATCCACCCAGGGAGTGAAATGGTCTCTCATGCTCCTTCAAAGCCCCTAGTCTGGCATTATTAGAAAAGACCCTTGATGTGGGCTTTCTGGATTTCTGAGGAAGATGCACTGCATAAAAAAAAGGAAAATAGATGAGTGGACACTTTGTGGGAGAAAGGGCTTGTGTTGTCACCACAGTAAGAATGATTCACGGGGCAGGTCTTACCAGGAAACTAATCGTATGGCCCAAGCATTCTTATCAACATCTGCTCTGACCAAACCTTTCTCTTTCAGTGGAACCAAAGCCGGAGGTGCACCCATGTCCCTCCTGCTTTCTGGCCTTCTCCAGTCAGAAATTCCTCAGCCAGCATGTGAAACTCAGTCATCCCTCTCAGGCTCTCCTGGGAACATCTGCAAGAAAACACCTCCAAGCAGAGGAACCCTGCCCAGAGGATCAGAATCAGCAGCACCAACATACTAATACACGCAGCTGGAATGATAAAGCTGAAGGTGAAGAGGTCAAAGAAAGGTCCAAACCTTTGCTTAGAAGGATCAGTCAGAAGAGAATCTCAAGACCCTTTTTCCAGGCTTCCAAAGATCAAATGACAAGCTCTAGTAAGCATGAGAGAATGATGGAGGAAGAGCCCTGCAGAGGCCAGAAAGGGAGTCCAGAGATCACAGGCAAGGTATTTGTGAAAGTACAAATGTCAAGAATTATAACAATCAAGCATGGAGGGTGTTGGCAAGGCTTCAGTGACAGGTCACGTCTCATCAGAAGCCAGAGGACACACTCAGG
>PVKU01016648.1:0-13677 GCA_004027475.1 Anoura caudifer | reverse complement strand
GTTCAACAGGGCAGAGCAACCCAGTCACTGGGTTGTGATGCTTGATGTGGGGCCGGAGTCCAAGAGGGAACAATGGCGCTTGCTCTGCTCTCTCTTGGATTCCAGTCCCTTCTGCTGCTTTTCCCAAGCAAATTGGGCCCTTCTGGTGCTGATTTCCATGTGGCTGGGCTTGTGTACATTCTAGGACCCTGTGGGTCTCTCTAACAAACTCTCCGGTGAGGCTGGGATTCTCTCCCGGCACCTCAACCCTCACGAATGTTTTCAATCAGTGCTTTTAGGCTTTATTTCCTGGCACTGGGGCCCTGCATTGTGCAGTCTGTCTTGCTGTCTGTTTTCGCCTGTTTTTTCTGCATGCGAATGTGTGACCGTAATCGACTTGTGCACCTCGCTTGGTCTGCTCATTGCCTCCCCTTGCTTGATAACAACCACCTGTGCACCTGGGGTGTGCCAACTGCTGCCTGTGGGCCTGGGACCACTAGCCACTGATTTTTCCTGCTGCGACCCCTCTCCACCAGCTTCTGACTCTGCCCCTCTCACTGGTCTGGGTGAATCATTGTCGGACTTCCATACAATTCAATTTTCTATCTATTCTGATTGGGTTTTTTTTTTGGTTCTATATTCTTGTTGTTCCTAACCTTGGTTGTGAGAGGAGACACAGTGTGTCCACCTATGCCTCCATCTTGGCCGGAACTACTATCCTCATTTTTAAAAATTCTTTTTTCTTTGTGCTGTTATGATTGGTTAAGTTCCAGTAGTTTGTCTTCCAGGCCACTTATCTGTTCTATGTTAGCTAAGCTGCTGTTGATTTCTATTAATGGTTTTGTATTTCAGTTATTGTATTTTTCAGGTATGCTTGGTTCTTTTTTACACTTTTTTTCTTGTTTTTGTTCTGTTGGTTCATTTATTTATTTTTTAGATACAATTGTTGATAGATGTGTATTTATAGCCATTTCATTATTCAGATTTTTAATATTCTTTTTTCTTATACTTTCTAACTTTTTGTTGAAGTTCTCCTTAAGTTCCTCTATTTCACTCTCAAATTTGATGAACATCCTTATAACATTTTGTTTGAATTCTTTATCAATAAAATTAGTTATTTTTGTTTCCTTAGGGTTTTTTGTGGGGGGAATTTTTCTTCTTTCTTCACTTGAGAGATAGTCTTCTGTTTTTTTTTTTAAATTTTGTTTGGCTTTCTATGTTTGTTTATATGAATTAGAGAAAATAGCTTTCTTTTTCAGGCTTGGAAAAGTGGCCTTACATAGAGTGGATTCTGGGCAGAATATGTGCACAGGGTGGTTTTGGCAGACAGGCTGGAGGCAAGTGACTGCTTACAGCATTTGGAGCACTTGACTACTGAGCTGTGCAATGACTTTGCAGGTAAGCCAAAACACTTGGATGGAACCCTCATCCACCCTGTGGAAGTGGAAGGGGATGCAAATAATGTACTTTCAGGCTCCTCTACCCATGGAGATTTTCACAGCATCCAGAAGGCTACCTTAGTTTCTGAGCCTTCTGTATTCAGTCTCCTTCTTTGTTGTTAGAAACTGTTCATTTAGTGCTCAGTTGTCTTGCAGGAGAAATTGTTACCTGTATACATGCATCTTTATTTTGCTCATGGAATGAAGCAAATTTAGCATTCTCCTATGCCACTGCCATCTTGGACCTCCAATCAACACCAGTGTTATGATTTATGTACTTCTGTGAACTTCAGGTTCACATGGAAAGGAGAACAAGTTAACTGAAGAAACCAGTTCAACATGAAACAGGTGTAAATGTTCCTAGTGAAGCAGGAAGGGAAGAATGCTTGGCTCTTAGCCTGGGAACAAAGCAGATAATTTTGTATAGGATGATATTTCAGTTGGTTACTATTTCCTCTACCCTCAAGGAAAAATAATTGCACTTTAGCAAGACCTTTCTTGATTGGTTCTAATAGAGGGGATTTAGGTGATGTGCAGGCTAATGGGGAGATCTATTGATTGAGTCTTTGAGCTCCCATCATGTCACAATGCTGAGCTGGCCACCAGCTAGGTGGAGTTAGTGCCTCTCTTTGTTTTCCTTCAAGATTCCTCATCTATCGAGTAAATACTGACTTCTTGAATTAACTTGGAATGTCTTCTGCCATCAGAAGTCAGTCCATATTTGTTTGATATTAGTGACTGAGTACAGTGAAGTGAATTGTTTACCCATCAACTAGAAGACCCATTATGGAATCCTCCTTTTCTTTTTTTCTTAATGCTAATGATATATGTTATTTCATTACATAGAAAATAGGATTTCAGTATAAGATCACTAAAAAATTGTTTAGATAATTGACATTATTTTTCTTTTTAAATCTTTCACTTTCCTACTAAAATCAGGGACAAGACAAAGGTGTCTACTTTCACCACTTCTATCCAACATAGTACTGGAA
Source organism: Anoura caudifer (assembly GCA_004027475.1). Lineage (NCBI taxonomy): Eukaryota > Metazoa > Chordata > Mammalia > Chiroptera > Phyllostomidae > Anoura > Anoura caudifer. The sequence goes on along the minus strand of PVKU01016648.1, from coordinate 11,267 downwards.
ATTCTAGCCACAGTGATCAGACAAGAAAAATAAATAAAGGGCATCCAAATTGGAAAGGAAGAAGTAAAACTGTCATTGTTTACAAATGATGTCATAGTGTACATAGAAAAACCTATAGACTCCACAAAAAAAGAACTTACTCAACCTAATCAGTTAATTTGGCAAAACAGTGAAATACAGTGGGATGATACAAAGTCAATTTCAGAAATCGAAGGCATTTTTTACACCAACAATGAAATGTCAGAAACAGAAATTAGGAAAAAATCCCATTTACTATAGCAACGAGAAAAATAAAGTACCTAGGAATAAACCTAACCAAGGACATAAAAGACCTGTACTCAGAAAACTAAATGCACTAAAGGAAGAAATTAAGGAAGACACAAATAAATGTAAACATATACAATGTTCATGGATTGGAAGAATTAACATCATCAAAATGTCCATACTACCCAAAGTAATTTATAGATTCAAGGCAATCCCAATTAAAATACCAATGATGTATTTCACAGATATAGAACAAATTTTTCAAAAATTTGTATGGAACCTTTAATAATCCCAAATAACCTCAGCAAGTTTGAGAAAGAAAAACAAAGTAGAAGCATCACAATACCTGATATCAAACTATATTACAAGGCCACTGTAATCAAAACAGCCTGGAACTGGCATAAGAACAGACACATAGATCACTGGACAGAATAGAGAGCCCAGAAATAAACCCATGTCTCTATGGTAAATTAACATTTGATAAAGGGGGCAGGAACATAAAATATAGTAAAAGTAACCTCTTCAACAAATGGTATTGGGAGATCTGGGCAGCTACATGTGAAAAAAATGAAACTTGATATCAACTTATGCCATACATAAAAATAAACTCAAGATGGACAAAAGACTTAAATATAAGTCGTGACACATAAAAATCCTAGAGGAGAACATATGCAGGAAAATCCCAGATATTCCACTCAGCAATATTTTCACCTATATGTCCCCTAGAGCAATATAAAGGAAAGGGTGCACAAATGGGACTTCATCAAAATAAAAAGCTTCAGCATGGTTAAAGAGAACATCAGCAAAATGTAAAGGGAACAAACCATATGGGAAAATATATTTTCCAATAACACCTCAGAGAAGGTTTTGATCTCTAAAATGTATAAAGAACTCACATGACTCCACACCAGGAAGACAAACAATCCTATTAGAAAATGGGCAAAGTACCTGAACAGAAACTTCTCCACAGAGGACATACAGAGGGCTCAGAGACATACGAAAGGAGGCTCAGCATCACTAGCCATCAGAGAGATGCAAATAAAAACCTAAATGGGATACCACTTCACACTGGTCAGAATGGCCATCATAAACAAATCAACAAACAACAAGTGCTGCCAAGGATGTGGAGAAAAAGGAACCCTAGTGCAGACTAGTGCAGCCATGGTGCAAAACAGAATGGAATGTCCTAAAAAAACTAAAAGTGCAACTGCCTTTTGATCCAGCAACTCAACCACTGGGATTATACCCTAGGAATCTTGAATCACCAATTCAAAAGAACCTATACACCCCAATGTTCATAGTGGCACAATTTATAATAGCCAAGTGCTGGAAGCAACCTTAGTTCCCACCAGTAAATGAGTGGATCAAAAAACTATGGTACATTTACACAACGGAATTCTTTGCAGCAGAAAGAAAGAAGGAGCTCCTAACCTTCACTACAGCATGGATGGAACTGGAGAGCATTATGCTAAGTGAAATAAGCCAGGAGGTGAAAGACAAATACCATATCACCTATACATGGAACCTAATCAACAAAACAAACAAGTGAGCAAAATAGAACCAGAGACATGGAAATAAAGAAGAAATTGACAGTGACCTGAGGGAATTCCGGAGGTGGGTAATGGGGGAAAGAAGGAGTATGTTCAAGTCAAGGAACATGTATAAAGGACCCATGGACAAAAACAACAGGGGTGGGAGGATTGAATGTGGAAGGTAGGTGTGGGTGGGGCATGGGAAAGTAATAGGGAAAAAATGGGGACAACTGTAATTAAATGACAGTTAAAAACCTTTCAAATTCCATGTGTATTTAATTATAATACAACACAATTTTTAACTTTATTGAAAAATAAGTGATGAATAAAATTGTATATATCTAAAGTATATGATATAATAATTGATATACACATGTATTATAGAATGATTGCCAATATCAAGATATTTAAAACATCCATCACCTCATACAGTTCAGTCTTTGTGTGTGTGTGTGTGTGTGTGTGTGTGGTGAGAATGCTTAAGATCTACTCTCAGTGGCTTTCGAATATACAATATTGTATTCACTGTATTATTAACCATTGTTACCATGTTGTACAGAGGTGAGCAAAAATAGGTTTACAGTTGTAATGCAAATAAATAATACAATAATTAACATATAATAATACAATAATAAGCTATGTTTTGCATACTCACAATTGTAAACCTAGTTTTGCCCATCCCTGTGTGTTAAATTCTCAGAGCTTATTCTTTATAAAACTGCAAATTTGTACTCTTTTACCTATATCACCCCATTTCTTCTGCTGCACAGTCCCTAGCAACCACCATTCTATTCTCTACTTTTAAGAAATCAGCTTTAAAAAAAAAGATTCTGTATGTAAGTGAGATCATAGCATCTTTGTCTTTTTCTCTCTGGCTTATTTCATTTAGCATTGTTACAAGTGATGGGATTTCCTTCTTTATTATGGCTGAATAATATTCATATATATTTACATACTCATGCATATTTACATAAAACCAAGACATGGAAAGAATTTGTGTCCATCAACAGATGAATGGATGAAACAATTTGTATATATGGACATTACTGTGATGCATATTTTGTAAATTGTTCAACATAATGAATTGTATTCACTGATTTGAAAAGAACACCATGAACACCAAAACACCTCATTCATACAGTACAGGGATACCTTGTTTTATTGCACTTTATTTTACTGCAGTTTGCAGATGTATTTTCATCAACATTGAGGCAAAGATTCTCCACAGCAAAAAGATTACAAGTTATTGAAGGCTCAGGTGATGTCAGAATTTTTTAGCAATAAAGCATTTTTAGGACCAAGACAGGTAGCTCAGTTGGATAGAAGTTCATCCTGCTATGCCAAGGTTAGATCTCTGCATATCAAGGTTGATATGCAGGTTAGATCTCTGATCAAGGCATGTAGAAGAATCCACTAATGAATAAATAAATAAGTGGAACAACAAATAGATGTTTCTCTCTCTCTCTAAAATCAATAAAAGGATTTAAAATAATAATAAATAAAATTGTAAAAAGTACTTTTAAATTAAGGTATGCAGGTTTTAAAAAACATGTTATTGCACATTTAATACACCACAGTATAGTGTAAACATAACTTTTATATTCACTGGGAAACCAGCAAATTCAGGACTTTCTTTATTGTGATACTTACTTTTTTATATTAATCTAGATCCAAACCTACAAAATTTCCAAGGTATGCCTGTATTCTCTGAGAATATGGCATTTCATGTAAATACATTAATTGTATATACCTTTAAATGTCATGGCAACTTAGCATTTTGAACATTTGTAAGAGAAATATTTCTAAAGCAGGTGAGATTCTTAAGTAGAGTGTCCACATAGTTTAATCTCCCTGATGACTCATATTCACCATTGTGATTATCAATTACTCCTTCATACTACAATGCAGTGACACAGTGACTCCATGCACAGTAAAGGTGACTATTGTATGAATTCCTTCATTTCTGACTTTCCCTGCGGACAACTAGACCATTTGTCGAGTGTTTTACATCAACACCTATTAATGGCACTCAGGGTGAGAGTACAAGCAATCAAGTCACACTTTATTGTATCTTGTTAGAAAACTGGTGCTCTTAAGACGTTTTTTGTTTGGAAGGTTTTGTCTAAGTTGGCTAGCCTGCTCATACTGGAAGCAGGAGTCTTTCAGAAGCTATGTTTATGTTTTTCTGTTCATCTGACTAGTGCTGTATGTGTAACCCACCCAATATAAAACCTTTTTATTATTAGTTCTGGTTCACATAAACCAAAGAATAAAGATGAATCATCAGGATGATAAAGTAAGATGTCTCCTGGGCTGCTGTCCAAGCAGAAGTCCAAGGAAGAAATTTGACTGGCACAGACCAGGACCTCCACCCCCAACCCCAGTATGTAAAATAATGTCAATGAGACTTCCGTTATCAGTCTCCACTACTGGGGCCATACCACCCTCTCCCAGCTATAAGTTGGGCATCCATTAGCCATGAATTGATGCTGATGGGGAGCTTTGGGGCAAATGTCACAGTTGTAATGCATTGCAAGTTTTCTTAGAATTGGTCTGAGCACTAAAAAGAAATTGGCTCCCAGGTGAGGTTACATCATGGAACCTTTTAGCGGTCCCACTAGCCTGCAATGATGTGTAAGAGTTGCCTTGCTCCAGAATTTGTGACAGGAAGCATTTGATGCAGTCATTTACATAAAAACATAAATGATGTATTTTTTCCAGTCCCTGGGTTTTGGTGAACAGAAGGTTCTTTCTAGTGCACTGTGATGAATGTTCTTATCTTTAGCAGCAGCTAAGCCTCCAACAGTAAAATTACTGGCAGCAAATAGACAAATTTCTTCTGACAGGGCAGACACCAGAAGTGTAGGTGGGAGGGACTGTATTTTGCACCAAAATAGAAGAGAGATGAGCCAACAAAGTGTCTGTTTTGCTTACTGTTTGTTCCCTTCCTTTGAGGAAATATGTAATTATTTTGTAACTATTTATACACAGATGCAGGTAATTTTTCTTTTTTCTTTTTCTTTTTCAGAGAGAAAGGTAAAAGACATTGTCTTTGTCACATCAAACTGGAACAGCTTCAGTCCCATCCTCTGTAGTTCTGTGGTAATTGGCTCCATGAGCTACAACAGAGCAGACCTGGACTGAATAGAATGAGACCATCTGGGCCTGGGCAAAATTTGCTTCCTGGATGGGGGGAAGGAACAAGTCTAGCTTAGGCTGTTGGCTCTTACTTCAAGAGAAATTCATGGTCTAAAGACTTTCCTTTGTTCCTTGTTTTTCACCTAGACCCAAGGGTAGCCACCTGATCTGTCCTTTAGAGGAGGATGTGGCAAACTCTTCATGTCCTGTAAACTGTGGAATTAAATCTTCTCAGCCATTACTGACGTAGGTTTATACAGCAGCCATTGGTGAGTAAGACTGTATACTTGGGCTTGGGTGATGATGCCTATGGGCCATAGGGCCATCCTTCAAGGGACTTACAGTTTGGTTAGAGAAAGAGGAATACTTAAAAATTAAACAAGACAAAATCAAAATAGAGCAGCCAAATCAACAATATAACCGCCTGCCAAAGAGCTGCCGTCTCAGAATTCCTTTCCCCTACCCTTGACTGGTGCAATGGAAGCATGTTCATTTCATTGTTAACCTCTTTCCTCTTACATAATATTTGTTTGTTTGTTGGGTGCAGGAACTTGTGGATTTTTGAGCTGGAGATTATTAGGGCATATCTTTCTGTTTTCTTGGTGCGTGGTACACTGTAAATCACAGCGATCCAGTGAATGCTTGACAGTTTTCCTAACACTACATTTCATTTGTGGAAGAAAAAAAAATACCTGCATTGAACTTCTGCCTCCCAATCTTCAGTTGACAGAAACCAGGAAACTGCTCAATTTCATATGTTTACTTCAAAATACTCTATCTTAGCCAAATGTCTGACTCCATTCTGTAAATGCAAGGCACCACCATTGTGCCTCATATTTTTTTCTTTTCTCCGTGTTGGCTGATGCTTATGTCCAAAAGGCAGGCTTCAACAAATTGCATTCTGATTGACTGACCTGGATCTCCACTAGGGCGCTGAACACTGAAGCCAAATGGATTTGACCAAATCTTGTTTTGCTGGTTTTTTTTGTTTGTTTGTTTTTGTTTTTGTCTTTTTGAGAAGCAGCCTTGGATGTGTTTTGTGAGAGGGACGAAGAACATAATTTAAGAACCATTGTATAAGCCAGAGTCACAGTAAAGACAGTTTTAGACTTGGATGGAAGCTGAGGTTATCTGTCCTATGCCTTTAGCTATTCAAGAAGACTTATGGTCTTCTGGAAACATCTGTTGAGACCAAGTGTTTAAGTTAAAGTCATAGACTTCTGAATGATTAAAGCTTGTCTTTTGACTGTCGGTTCACCTTGATATTTGTCTTGAGCTTGAATCTTATAGCCATTTTAATCTACCTAACCAAGAATACTTGTATCCAAAGTGAGGTATGGTTCCTGAAAAAGGCAAGAAATGGATTTTACCTGGAAGCTTCCAGAAGGAATGCATCTATGATGACTTGTTGATTTTAGACTTCTCACTGCCAGTACTGCATGACAGTAAATTTGTGTTGTTTTAAGCCACTAAGTTTGTAGTTATACATTGCAGCAGTAATGGGAAATTGATATAGATTTCAGTATCTGGAAATGTGGTGCTGCTGTAATGGATACCTAAAAATATTGAAGCAGCTTTTGAATTAGATAATAGGTAAAAGCTGGAAGAATTTTAAAGACCATGATAGAAGAAGTCAAGGTTGCCTCAAACAGACTATTGGTTAGAAATATGGATGTTAAAGACTGCCTGTGAAGGCTCAGGAGGAAGTGAGGAGCATGGTAGAGAAAACCTGTGTTGTCTTAGAGAATACCTATATCGCCATAAGCAAAACATCAGTAGAAATAGAAACATTAAATATTCTTCTGTGAGGGCTCAGAATGTTATTGGAAAATGAAGGAAAGGGTATCCTTTTTACATAGGAGCAGCAAACTTACCTGTGTTTAGTCCTCCAGTTGTGTGGAAAGCAGAACTTATAAGTGATGAAATTAGATATTTATCTGAAGGGATTTCCAAACAGAGTATTAAAAGTGCAGACTAGTTCCTTCTTGTTCAGAAGAAAGAGGTAAATTGAAGGGAGAGTTATTAACCAAAAAGGGACAAGGACTTAAAATCTGAAAAATTCTTAGCCTAGCCAGACTGTAAAAGACACCAAAATTAGAAGGTCCACTGTTGGGAAAGTGTGCTCTGGAGAGAAGTCAAATTGTAGCTGGACAAACTTTTGTTAATGCTTCAGGAAGAAGAAAAGAGCACAATGTTTAATCACACATAGAGCTCTATGAATTAATTAAGTTTGGTACTCATGAATCTCCTCAGTCACCTCAGCAGAAGCCAAAAATAAACATGGAATTATCCAGGAAAGATGTCTAGGGGATTCTTTTGTTTAATGTAGTAAATCCCCATAACATACATGGAAGAAACACCAGTTTTCGAATATTATGCCATCAGAAATACCAACAGCCTTTTTTAGTATATGTGCTGCTGAAGCAAATTAAAACCACAATGAAATACCACTTCATACTGGTGAGACTGGCCATCATAACCAAATCAACAAACACCAAGTGCTGGTAGGTTGTGGAGAAAAAAGGATCCTTAGTGCATTGTTGATAGGACTGGTTTAGCCACTGTGGAAAACAGTATGGAATTTCCTCAGAAAACTAAAAACAGAACTGCCTTTTGACCAGGCAACTCAACTGCTGGGATTATATATACCCTAAAAATGCTGAAACACCAAATGAAAAGAACCTACGTACCCTAATGTTCATAGCAGCACAATTTACAGTAGCCAAGTGCTGGGGTTGGGGGGAGAGGAAGGGGGAAAATGGAGACAACTGTACTTGAACAATAATAAAAAAAGAAACACCAATAGCCATTATGTTTGTAGTAATTTGTTTTATAGTAATAGAAAATGGATATACCTACTCAATAGCCATATTTTCTATCTTTGTCAAAGTACTTTGTTTTGTTCGTTTTATTAAAGACTTTGTTTAGAACAGTTTTTAATGTTTACAACAAAATTAATGGGAAGATACAGAAATTGCCCATCTACCCCTGCCTCCACGCACACATAACCCCCCACAGTCTGAACATCCCCTACCAGAGTGGTATATTTGTTACAACTGATGAACTTACTTTGACACATCATAGTTACCAAGTCCATAGTTTACATTATAGTTCACTCTTGGTGTTGTACATTATATATGTTTGGGCAAATATATAATGGCATGTATCTCTCATTATGGTATCATATAAAGTATTTTCACTGCCCTAAAAATTTTGTGTTCTGTCCATTCATCCCTCCCTCACCCTCCAACTCTTGGTAACCACTAATTTTTTACTATGTTTAGTCTTTTCCAGAGTGTTATACAGTTGGAATTATACAAAATGTAGCCTTTTCACATTCTTCTTTGATTTCTTTCCTCAGAGCTTTGTGTTTTTCCTCATACAAACCTTATACATATTTTGTTAGGTTTATACCTAAGTATTTCATTTTGGGGGGTGCTCATGTAAATTATATTGCACTTTAATTTCAAATTCCATTTGTTAATTGCTGATACATAGGAAAGCAATGGACTCTGTGTATTAACCTTGTGTCATTATATCCTCCAACTTTGTTAAAATTGCTTATTAGTTCCAGGAGTTTTGTTGTTGTTGATTCTTTCAGATTTTCTACATAGATAATTATGCCATCTGCAAACAAAGACAGTTATATTTACTTCTTCTCAATCTATAATATAGCCTTCATTTTTGTCTTGGCTTATTGAATTAGTTAAAACTTCTAGTGCAATCTTGAAAAGGAGTGGTGAGAATGGTAAGAAGAAATATTTTTGCCTTATACTTGATATTAGTTTAAAGCTTGAGTCTCTCATGATTAAGTATGATGCTACCTGTGTTTTTTTCCAGATATTCTTAATCACGTTGAAGTAGCCCCTGTCTATTCCTAGTTTACTGAGAGTTTATTTATTTATTTTTATCACATATGGGTATTTGATTTTAATAGCAGCAACTGTGCTCAGCCACTTTTCTCAACCTCCTTCCAACTAAGTGTGACCATGTGGATAAGTTCTGACTACTGAGAAATAAGCAGAAGCTGTGAGGAAAGACTTCTAGACTTGTTCCTTAAAAGTTGGGGAAAGATGGCCAGAAAAGGCCTCTTTGGCCTTTCTATCTTTTCATTTTCCTGTGCCTGGAATATAGATAGGATGGTTAAGATTAAGTCACCATCTTGGACCATGAGGATAAGCCATGTATAAAGATGGAAGTCATGTGATAAGGAAGGTGGAATAGAAAGAGCTAAGGAAACTCTGTCCCTGTGAGTTTACACCATAAATGTTATACCCATTGTGGACTACCAACCCCTGGGTTTGGCACCTATAATTGTTTTTTACTACTATGTAACAAATTACCAGAAACTTAGCAGCCTAGAACAATACAAATTTATTATATTATACTTTCTGTGGGTCAGGAGTTGAGGTATAGCTGGGCTTTCTGCTCAGTATCTTGTCAGGCTGAAATCAAGGTGTTGGCTGAGGCTGTAATCTCATCTAAGTCCTCTTCCAAGATAACTGGTTGTTGCTAGAATTCTTTCCCTCATGGTAGTAGGACTGAGGTCTCCAACATCCAGGGACCACTCTTAGCAACTATAAGCCACTTTTAGCTTTTTCCATGTAGCTAGCTGCCAAAGGCAGTTCACAACATGAATGGCTTTCGTCCAGGGCAGTAGGAACATGTCTCTCTGACTGCTAGTCTCTCCACAGTATACTATGATGGAGTCTTATTTAATCTAACCTAATTAAGAGATTAAGATAGTCCTGGCTCAGGTGACTTGGTTGGAGCATTGTCGATGCACCAAAAGTTTGTAGTTTTGATCCTGGTCAGGGCATATTTCGAGGTTGCAGGTTGATCCCTGGCGATGGTGCATGTGGCAGACAATCGATTGATGTTTCTCTCTCACATCGACATTTCTCTCACTCCCCTCCCTTCCTCTCTCTCTAAAATCAATAAGCATATACTCAGGTGAGGATAAATAAAGAAATTAGGATAAACCATCATGTTCATATGGAAGGAGAGGGGATTATACAACATATGCATACAATGGAATGGGGAACTTGGGTCCATTTTAGAATTCTGCCCATCACAGTTTCGCACACCACCAGTGTCTGAAACAGTGCTTAATAAATACTTGCTGGTTGGTTGTAAAGTTGGCTTTTTCATCCCAAAACTGGCTTTTTGATCAGTGCTATTGCTCCCTTGCTACTAGAGTTGGTACAGTTCCTCTCCTCAGCTCTCCAGCTCAGAGACAGGTAGCTATGGACAGAGTAAGAGGCTCTTCTCATATTTCTGAAAAGTTTGGGCAGGTCAATAAAAATAATTATAAAAATGACAGCCACTAAAATTTACCAAGAGTTAAATGGTTTCTTGAATACTTTGCTGAGTGGTTAGCGTATGTGAACTAATTGAATCCCCATAATAAATCTGTGCAGTGGGTACTATCATTATCCCCATTTTGCAGATGAAAAAAACAGAACATAGAGAAACCAATAAATTTTCCAGGTTTACACAACTAGCAAGTAGCAGAGGGCCAGGTTTTTATAAATTATATTTTATTGATTATGCTATTACAGTTGTCCCAATTTTCCCCCTTTGCCCCCTTCTATTCAGCGACCTCCTACCCCCGCAGGCAATCACCATACATTGTCCATGTCTATATGTCAAGCTTATGTTCTTTGGCTACTTATTTCCTATATTTTAATTTACATCCCCATGACTATTTTGTAACACCAATTTGTACTTAATCCCTTCACCTTTTTAACCCATTCCCCTGTTCCCCCACCCATTTGGCAATCATCGAACCATTCCCTGTATTTATGATTCTGTTTCCATTCTGCTTGTTTGTATATTTTGTTTTTTAGATTCCATTGTTAATAGATATGTATTTATCAACATTTTATTGTTCATATTTATGATCTTCAAGAAGGCCCTTTAACATTTCATACACTACTGGTTAGGTGGTGATGAATTCCTTAGCTTTTTCTTTTAAATTTTTTATTTTAATTGTTGTTCTTGTACAGTTATCTGTCTTTTACTACTGTCCCAGCCCACTGCCCCAACCCTCCCCACCTCCCACCCATATCCAACTCCTCTAGTTTTTGTCCATGTGTCTTTCATACTTGGTGCTCCAAACCCTTCCCTTATTCCCCTCAAATTCCCTCCCCTATCCCCTCTGGTGACTGTCAGCCTGTTCTCAATTTCAGTGTCTTTGGCTATATTATGCTTGTTTGTTTGTTTTGTCGATTAGGTTCCTGTTAAAGGTGAGATCATATGGTATTTGTCTTTCACCTCCTGGCTTATTTCGCTTAGCATAATGCTCTCCAGTTCCATCCATGCTGTCGCGAA
>PVKU01016647.1:0-13883 GCA_004027475.1 Anoura caudifer | reverse complement strand
TTATGAGTTGCTTATTTCTGGAATTTTTCTATTTTTGGATTGTGATTGACCATGGGTAACTGAAGCTCGGAAAAGCAAAACCTTGAATAAAGGGAGCCTACTGCATACAATACAATATTGTCAACTATGGACACCATGCCACACATTACATTCCCAGGATTTATTTATAAGTGGAGGTTTATAGTTTGTAACTTCTGACCGCCTTCACTCCTCTCCACACCTCCTCACCCTGCCATTGCCTTCACCACTGTTCCAGTGTAGAAAGGGCAAAACTGTCATTCTCCGGAGCATTTTCTCAATCTGTCCAGATTCTGCTTCCTGGCAATTGTCATCAGTTTGGCTCAAATAAAATAAAAAATTCTTACAGGTTTGGGTCAGGTTTGTTGTTTTTGCCTCGATTTAACATAAACACATGTTTATGTCATGCTATTTGAAAAAACAGAATTTAAAATTGAATGCATATAGTAAACATAATTGAGCAAACATACATGGTCTTATTAGATCCTCAGGCTGTCTTTGAGAAGTTTAGCGCCACAGAAACATATAACTAATTTCTACATGTTCATACTTTCGATAAGTAACAGACCCAAACCTGTTGCAGCATATAACTAATTTCTACATGTTCACACTTTCAGTAAGTAACAGACCCCAAACCTGTTGCAGCACCCACCTATCTTTCCCTTTGCAACTTATGCAGTCAATCTTTTTGTGCCCAGAGGCTTGCTCTTCCCGCATTCCTGGTTCAAACATTCAAAGAAACGGCAGCCCTACTCAAAAATAGGAATTAGCTTCGTAAGTTTACGAGGTCACAGGTTTTTCCTCCTCACCTTTCAAAAAATTTTTGCAACGTAACTATTTTATAACGCAAAAACTGAAAATCAATATATCTTCACCCAGCAATCTGACTAACTCTGGGGACCCGCTTACTTTGTAAAGGCTAGCGCCCGTCGGGCCTCTAGGAGGTGGGGCTGATGTCGCAAAGCACAAAACAACTGGGTAAAACCCGCCGCGCTGCTTTACGGCACTCGCCCCGCCCCCTCCAGGTGCGGGAGGCTCAAGCCGGCCAACATGGGCGCCACCTGCTTTTTCAGCAGGGGTGTGACTGCCCTGGCAGGGTTGTTGCTCTTGTCCTTCGGCGGCTTGGCCACGAAGCAGACCGAGGTAGGAGTGAGACCCTCTGCGTGACCCGGCCCTGAGAGGACAGCTTTCTCGTGGCCGTGAGCGCCCAGCAGATGTCCGATACACCTCCGGCAGGGAAGCCTCCCGGAGTCGTTAGCCTTTTGCGAGGCCCGCTGTGCTGTGGGGAGGGTGTCACAGGGGGCGGGATGGGTCTCTGTTGGTCTGTCTCAGCCTTTTAAAACGGTGAATTAAAAGAATCAAATTCTGGGGACGGGAGGACTTGAGCCTTTGCGCCGACGGGTGCGAGCTCCCTAGCAGGTGAAACGTGAGCACACAGGGCAGCGCTTACTTTCTGCTGTTAAACTACAGCTCTGGGCTTTGATAGGAGTCAGGTGGGTACGGTGTTTTATTTTTGGCGCTCAGGGCGTTCTGGCCTTTCGTAAAGCTTTTACTGGCCTTTGAGCTTTGATAAGACCTCAGGCTTGTTCTACAGTCTGGATCTCGAGGATCATTTTCAGGCCTGCATTTCAAGCTGGTTAAGGGGCCTGAGTAGTCCAGACATTTGAAATCTGTGTCCAAAGTTTTATCTTCTGCCTACCCCATTTCCTATGAGGTTGCTCCTAGGCTAGAAATCTGCGGCTTTAAAAATAAACTTCTCCCCCCCCCCCCCCTTTAATCAAAACTAAATTCTGTGTTCTGAACTTTTAAAATTGCTTTCACCTATTTAATTCCACTGGCTTAATGGAGGCCTGGCCATTTCTTGCCTACGCTGCTGCAATTACTTTATCTTGTTTTCCCCAGGCTTCCAAACTCCTTCACTTAGATGCTAGGTTAGTCTTCATAAAATGTAAACATGATCAGGTTATTCTTCTGATTGAATCCTTTCAGTGCTTTTCCCCTTGCATACAGGGTAGAGTTAACGTCATCTGCTTTTCCAGTCTTCATATTGGATGGAACCCATCCTGCCCATAGATCAGTGGACTCCAAACTTTAAATGCAATCTCCACCAGTTTAAAGGATATAGAGAGCATACACGCTCTGTATGTTCATGAATTACTGCTAATTTGTATATTCAATATTGAGGCATATTTTTGAGATAATATAAATATTAATGAAAGTCTATTTTCCTACTTTAGTGGGTTATTTTTTATACTTCATTTTGGATACCATTCCCTGCCCCTGCCCTCCCTTTTTTTATTGTTACTGTGTTTTTTCACTTTACCATGTTTTATATCTCCTGTTTCTTCTGCCCATTTACTAAGATGTAGTGAAAGCATAATCTCTGTAGAGCTGTTCCCTATCCCTTTTCCTTTGATTTTACTGTTGTAATTTGTGCATAAACTAATAGTATAGCATGCATTGATTATAACCCATGTGTAGTTTTTATTATCTATTATTCTATCATTTTTCACTTGGAGTGCAATATCTCCCTAATTAGTCCATGTCAAGTCATTCTTTCTTTCTTCCAGTCTGTTCTCTAAGCTGAAGCTAGAATAACTTAAACATGCAAATCTGATCCTGTCACTTATGTGCATCTTACTATTGCTTTAAGAATAAAGAACACAATCTCTACTCTGACCCATAAACAAGGCCCTGCATACTTTGGCCCCTGCCTACACCTCCAGTTGTCTCTCTTTCAGACTTTTACTTATGCTAATCTTTCAGTTTCTCAAAACCTTTAAGTCCCATCTGCCATTAGGGCCTGTGTTTCCTCTGTCTGGAACTACTTTACCTTTTGGATCCTAACCCAGTTGTCATGCTTTTAGGGAAACCTTTCCTAACACTGCCCCCCCCCCCCAAAAAAAAAAAATCAGGTCATTTTCCCCTGTTTTAGTCTTTCATAATACTGTGTATCTTATCCTTACAGAATTTATACGTTGTTATCTGCTTAAGGTGTCTAGCAAGCCTCTTTGGAGGCAAGTACTATGATTGTTTTGGCCCATCATTCTATTCTGAGTACTCAGCACAATGACTGACTGGCACATCGGCCCGATGAAGTGATGAATGAATGAGTGTCACATTGTAGTGTAATGTAATTGCATGCTTGTGTTCTTTATTGCACTCTAGGATTGAGAGAAAGCAGCAAGCTTTTCAATGATTTTTGTATCACTGTATGATACATGGTATCTGGTACATAAGAGGTACCAGATACCAACCATATGTAGAATGAGTAACTTTACAGTACCTATATTGTCTAATCAATCACAAAAGACTTTTGCCATCTCAAATTTTTCAGTAAAGTCCTAATGATGTACGAATTTTAGCACTGGAAGAGACATTCAGCTCTCATTTTCCACATGAGGAAAGACAAGTTTAAAGAGCTAAATGACTTACCCCAGTCTTGCAGCCAGGTGAGGGTTATAACCTGGGCTAAAACTCCAGATCTTCAAATTTCTAAACCAATACTTTACCCACTATCTTATATTGCTTTTTTATTTTTTTTAAGCATCTACGTAGCTGTTGAAAAAGGTTAAAAAAAAGTGTGTGTGTGTCTACATGTATGACACACACATCTGAGTGAGTTTTAATTTCATTCTCCCTGAAGTTTTGTTGCCAGCTGAAAAGAAAAGAGCTAATATTTGTTATGCAGTGACTAGGTTCCAGTCACCATTTCTACGTTCTGTGAGTCAGGTAGCATTACTGTTTTACATATGGGGAAGTGGAGGCACAGAGAAGTGAAGCGGCTTTCCTGAGTTTATACAGGTAGTAAGTAATTGGGCTGAGATTTGAATCGAGACAGTTTGGTCTAGTAAATTAGTACTGCTTAGGAGCAGATCTGAGGTCACTATGGTTTATATTCATTATTATTGTAGCATATAATAAAAAATCATGTTAATTAGGTATCTGGATGCTGAGGTTTTTAATGTTCCATGCCAGCAAGTAGAATTCAAACTCACTTTAGCATATTAGTGAACTGGTACATGGCAGTATGCTAGATAATGTACTCAGTCAAATATATTGGTCAGTTTAAATAAGGAAATTGGAAGCACCCCACAGAGTATGAATAAATATTGAATAAAGTTTCACTTGGGGTGGTATTATTATGTATAGAATCAAGATAATAAGTCATTCACAATTTGAAGACTGAATGGAACATTAGAAGCATGTAAGGAAGAGATGACTGGGACAAATTGTTTAAAAACAAACACCCTCCCCCAAGAAATCCCCCCTAACAAAAAATACAGCTCTCTTATCAGTCCTTCATGATGTTAAAAACTAGAATCTTTATAACCTTGCATAATGATGACTTACTGTTACTACGACTGTAAAAACGCCATGAATTTCACCTGTTCTTTACCAGTCTTTATTCTGGGAAATGTGTCTGTCTTCTAATCTTTTGTTACTATTTGACTGATAGGATCAAGCAGAACAGTTCTTTAGAAGTGGCCACACAAACAACTGGGCTGTTTTGGTAAGTATATTCTGTAAAGGTATACTGGGCTGTTCTCCTTAGATATGTGTCTGAGAAATTTTTGTGTGGATCAATTGTTTTGAAAATAAAATTTATTATATTTTATACTAGAAATTCTTTATTTTGATTTGCTGTGCTTTAAATTGACCATATCAACTAGTAATATTCTTTGCCTTCATATTATCTGTCAAGTGGTAATGTGTTAATAACTATAACAATAAATTTAAACTAGGGGAGCTATTTTTAAAGGAAGCATTATGTAAAATGAAGAGTTATTTTAATAATAGGAATGAGTAGTTGTATTTCTTATTTATAATATTAGTTTATAGATACTCTACTTAGGCTATTTTATTTTTATTAATTTTTTTTCTCTTTACAAAAGTATATGATCATTGTAGAAAATTCACATTTTACAGAAAAGTTTAGAAGACAAGATTAATTTTATGTGAATTTCAACTCAATTAAAAAAAGACAGGAAAAATACCTTCAAGCCCCACATTCCAGAATGAACATTTTGGTGAATATTGTTCTCTCTGCATATATAAGCTTAAAGATAGATGATTTTATATAACTGGGATCATATTATTATTATACCTGCTGTTTTACAACCCCATAGCTATATATCTTGGGGAATCTTTCACTGCCAGTAGACATGGAGATAGATTATCTTTTCCAAAGTATTGTTTTCTTCTTTATGAATGTATCAATTTCCAGTTCGTGGGCATTTAGATTCTAAATTTTTCATTGTGTTAAACAGGGCTGTGTTGGACATCCTTACGCACACACCTTTGTGACCTTGCTTGATTTTCTCTTTAGGATAAACTCGTAGGCATAAGGCTGAGAAGTCATGGAGCACAATTGCCCTCTGAAAATGCTGTAACTCTTTTTATAATCTCAAGTCAATTATGTATTACTAATTTTTATCTTTCTTTTTGATCACTGGGCAACAAATTAAATTTTGTTTTAATCTGCATTCTTTTGATTCTTAGTAAGTTTTGCTTATTGGCTTATTTTTTTTTTCTTTGGCCATTCTTGTTGTTGGTTGTGTGAATCATCTTTAACTTATGTGGATTCATAAATTTGTATTTTTAATTTCCCAAATAGAGTACATGTAAATGTTTTGTTTTTCTTGGGCTTGGAAAGTATTTGGATAATAATTTTTTTTACTGGAGATTCATTTAATAGTATTTACATGTTTAGAAGATACAATAAATTTGACTTAATGAAAAAAATGTATAAAGGGTCCACTGGAAGAGATGATAAGGAAATATGGAGAGGGAAGAAAGGATAAGGAAATAGGGAGAGGCAAGAAAGGAAGCCAAGTTTTGTGAAAAAGGAAGGGAGCAAGGAATGTGTAGTGTTTCCGAGCCAGTAACTTGTTAGAAAGGAAGGAAAATGGGGAGCTAAGAATACAGTGGGAGTGTGAAGGAGGTCGGTACAGGAATGCAAGCAGCTGACCCCAATCTCTGTTGCCTCTTTTGGAATGGATTCTCAAGAGGGCTGACTTTTGAGGCCTGGTATTAGATTTTTCTAGTACCTTTGATATCATTTTTAGGAATGTTTCTTTGTTTATTTTTTTGAAATGCCATTTTGTGTCACTTTAGAGCTTGAATTTACTATGTCAATATAAAAATATTTGCACAACATTCTACTAGTGAGGTGTTTTTTTTTTTAAGTGTAAAGCTAGTGTAAATTGTTTCTAGTTTTCTGTTCAATTCAGCTTTATAATGCATTATTTTATGTACGTAAAAACTGTTTTGTATGTTGTGTTTTAGTCTCTATTTTACATTTTTTACAACTAAAATTAGGAAGAATTGCAGAGTAAAAGGAGTATTATGTAACCCAGGGTAGCCATTTTTTTCCTATCCTGTGAAGAGATTTTATGTACGTTGTCTTTGATTTTAAAGAATTTAATCTTTTAGAAACAGGAACATTATAGAATCACATAAATTGAGGGTAACTGAGTTGGTTCACTATTTGATTGAATTTCCCAAAGATTTGTTTTCTCCTAAGCTGAGTGGTCTTTTTATTTAATACTAGTTATGGAAGACCTCTTTCTAGAGAGGTTGGTTTTGTTGACAATGTCTTTTACTAGCCCGAATTATGATACACTCTTTCTTTAGGCATATCTGTGTCCTATCTAAAGAGAAATAATTGTTAACTTTGTGGCTTTTTTGCTTCATAAAAATAATACATTTGCTTTAATACTTTAGGTGTGTACATCCAGATTCTGGTTTAATTATCGACATGTTGCAAACACTCTTTCTGTTTATAGAAGTGTGAAGCGACTAGGTATTCCTGACAGGTAAGAATTCTTAATAAAGCTTAACTCTGAACCTCAGTGAAAATCACCCTTAGATGATTGTTACTATATTTGCATTTTTGTGTTACTTCTGAAAAAGATAAGGAAACTTGAAATTTTTTTATTGTTGTTTAGAATGTGCCATCATATGCAAGGTAACTTGCTTAAGAAAGGCAAATTATATAAAATATCAGTCAGTACTAAGGTAAAACAATTTGATAAAGTATGAATGTTTAGTATCATTTCTTTAATCATTAAGTGCCTTAGTGTGTGTTTTTAATTGCCGACAACAGAGGACAGTTCTGACTAAATTCAAGTGGAAAAGGAATTTACTGAAAGCATATTGATTAGTACGTGTAATTGATGGGAAGGTGTAGCTTAAGTAATCAGGAACAAGGAAGACTAGGTAGCAGAGAAGCTGTATCTAAAAATCCTGACACAAAACCAGCCCAGGGACAGTAATGCAGTGTGAATTGCTGAAATCTACACTCAGCTACTGCTTAGCTCCTGCCCTTGACTCTGGAAACTTAATGTTGGTGCTGTTGCCTGCTACCAAAATCCAACCCTTCCTGTCCCAGCCTCTTGCAGTCTGCAGCTCTTAATTTAGAGCCCTTGGAGGGGTGTCATTGGCAGAGCACAGCGTAAGTGCCCCTGTCGGGGGCTGGGGTGGGGTGGGGTGGTTGGAGGGAGTAATGGGAAGAATAGCTGTGTGGCACTGCCGGCCTCTCTGTGGGGAAGCGGCTCTGCCTTCTGTGAGGCTCACGAAGCAGGATATTTCCAAATTCCATGCGCGAGTTCAGGTACGAGGCAGAACCTCCACACCTCCACCCTCAGAGGTGCGTCCTCTGTGTTTGGTTTTCGGATACGGCAGATCTGTTCTTGCTACTACCGAAGCAGTTACAGAAGCAAGTGCAGCCAGTTCAGTTAACTTTGATGTCTTTAGTCCTGTGTTCCTCTCTACCCGTGAGGTAGTGTGAAAAGAACTTAGCGGTCAGACAAGTCTGAACTGGAAGTCTGGGTTTAATGGTGATTTTGGTTAAGTCGTTTGGCCGTGCTAAGCCTGATTCCTCAGTATTATGTGGTAATAATAGTACCTTTCTGCAGAATTCAGGTACTTGCAGTGAAAGCAGGCAGAGCTATGTGGAGAGTGCAGCCAGGAGCAGAGCAGCAGCGAATGACTCAGGAAACAAAGTGCTGTTCCATGTAAATACATCATTTTAGCCTGAGGAGCTGACAAGAACTATAATTTAATTCCTGTATTTTAAGTAGAAAATAAGGCAGCTCTATAATATTACCATTGTTAAAGAAGTCCATTAAATTAGCCTGAAAAAGGATGATTTGTTATATCAGGTATGCAGGTATTAGTCTTGTAATTAGCTAGTTATGATTTGCCAGTTGGTTCTCCTTAGTAGGTCATACGGTTAATCCTTTGGTTTTTAAGTCTTGATGCTTCTGTACCATATGCGCTCCCCCAGGGTGCTACTGTGTGTGGTTTGGCAATAGTTTTCACTGGTAAATGAATCTTTGTTTGCTCTCTAAGTTATTAGGAAATGTTTAAGTGGTGGAAGTAATTTTAGATGAACTTTTTGGGAGTAGAATATAACTATAGGATGTATTTTATATATTATAATTAGTAGGTTTGTCCCTAAGTTTCTGAACAATATTCTTTAAAAGCTTATTCTTGTTTCAAACGATTGCCTGTCTATATCTCTGTTTATAAAGTCTTTGTTGGGAGGTGAATTGAGGATTTAAACAGTTTGTTATTAACAAACAGAAATCAAAGAAAAAAGTCTATTTGGCTTTTCACCTATTATGGTGAATACTCCTCTTACTGGTGACTTGTCTCACTTCTACCCAGAATTACATATAAAAATATAAGTAAATTTTTATTCAGAAAATAAGAAATTATTGTGAAATAACAGCTTGGAAACTTAAAATTATTAAGAATAGTGAATTTCAAAATAGGGTTTGAATTTATATTATGCATTGTGGAATCTTTTCAAGGTAAAACAACATTATTATAACTTCTGTCATTGAAGTGTATATCCTGAGAAAAATGATGGTCACTATATGTAATGACAATTATGAGTAGAACTCTGGGTTTTAAAAAACTTGGTTTGCTTTTTTAAAGGAGCATTTTACCTTTGTTTTGAAATGCAAAGTATTTACATTTAGTTTTCCCATACGTTTCAGTGAGAAATTGGTTCATATCAGAAATCACTTACTAAAATGCATGTCACATGTGACTCATGTTGTGAAAATTCACATCAGTGTGATAGTCCATAGATCCTGTTTGAAATGTTGCCTTAGTCATGTTGCTGCTTTTGTTCTGATTTCTCTCTGATCTTCTGTGTTTCACATTCTCTGACCACACTGAGCTAGTCTCTCTGCCTGGAATGGTTGTACTTCTAGCTCAGTACCACTCAAACCTGGCTGTGCTTCTGAATCACTTGTGGTGCACATTGGAAATACTGATTTCTCAGCTTCACCTCTGAAGATTCCAATTTATTAAATATGCAGGGAGGTCCAGACATCAGCTCTAAAGATGGTTCTGATACACTGTCAAGTTTAGGAAGCACAGCTTTTAACTTTTACCTGACTTCCAAATTCACTTTAATAGTTAAAAAAGCATTTCCTGACCCCCTTTTTTGCTTCTGTGGTATCCTGTGTATACTTTGATTATAATGTGATTGTACTAATTTAGTATGTTTCCCTTATTAGATTATAAAGTCTTTGAAGGGAATGAGGATTATATTTTATTTCAGTTTTGTACTTTCAGCATCAAGCACAGTGCCTGCCACATAGTAGGTGCTCAGTAGGTACTGGGTAAATAAACGCATGACTGGGAAATACTTCACCAGTTAGGCAAAGCAGACACAAGTTTGTACTTTAAAAGTAAAAACATTTCTGTCACAGAAGGTATGTTAGTCTGATTTTTAGCAAGTGTTAATCTGATATAAAAGACATTTTAATAAATAGGTTTGCATAATTTTATAGAACTGTTTCAGAATATCAACTCGGAGAAAGGATTTTATTGGCTATGTGGGAAAATAAAAAGATATACTCTCATAAGATCTTTCTGGCTGCCTTCCAGCCTGACTATTGTTTTTATACCGAAAAGCTCCGTGGTAGACAGGTGTCTTGCACTTCGTGCTCGGGCTGTCTGTAACCTTGCCCAGCAACCTCAGAGATGCTGTTGTTATTTGTGTGGTGTTAGCTTCCTGAAACATTTCACTATTTCTAGGAAATTCTTTGCTCTCAAATAATTGTTTTGAACTAAACTCCTGTTGCACTGCCTCCAGTATGTATGATATGCAAGAGAAAAGGCATTATTAAGTAGGGATTAGATTTAAAGTCAGTATGTGAAGCAAAAGTTGAGCCCAAATTATTCTACAGAGTTTCTTAAATAGCACATAAAGTGCGGTATAGTATTGTCTTCCATCCAATCTAACACAGCCAGTTTTTCCCCCAGGGCTAGAGCAGATTACGGTTTTCTTTGGTGGAGTACTTGAGGAAGTGGAGCACTTAGGACTTGGGTATGAAAAGCAAACGTGTTTAATACTAGACTTGTGATGCGCAAGCTGTGAGAGGCAGTAGAAATTGACTGAGGGAATGTGGAATCATCCTTCCTATCTCATGTTTACTTTGGGGAATATACTTGGAGTATTAGGATAGGTGAGATCTGTCTCCTTTTTAAAAAAAAAATACAATTTACCTCCATTACAGGTTGGGTGGATGTAAGTTTTTATAATGATCCCTGTCTGATAAACTATTTCCCTGATTAAATCCAGCAACTTTTTGGACTATTTTTCCCTTA
Organism: Anoura caudifer; assembly: GCA_004027475.1. Taxonomy (NCBI): domain Eukaryota; kingdom Metazoa; phylum Chordata; class Mammalia; order Chiroptera; family Phyllostomidae; genus Anoura; species Anoura caudifer. The sequence continues at coordinate 3,233 of PVKU01016647.1, read as the reverse complement.
TTCTACATTTTAATCATTATGTGAGATTAATATTCCTAATTTAAACCTTTCATTCTTCATCTCCCTTTATTCATAAACTGAAGCATATGCAAATCCTTTATGGTGATATGCAAGGTTTTTGCACTCTGGTTCCAAATACAATATTCTGATCATAGAATTTCTGATCATTTAATTTCAATCCAGTTTCTTCTTGTAAGTCCATGTATTAGCTAGCCTCTGTCATTGTCTTACTACTGGTCCCTCCACCAAATTCAATCCATGCATTTTCTAAAGCTTTCCTAGTTCTTCTTGCATAAATAACATTTTATTTATACTTGCACCGTGGAATCTTTTTGTGTGTGTTGGTCTTATTTCTTCAGGCTGGTTCTAATTCCTTACAATGTATTTTTTTGTGTTGTGCACAGTTAGATGTGAAAGTATGCCCCTAGCTAAGTGGAACCTGGTTGCTCTAGACTAGACAGGAAATACAAACACTGCAAATTTGTATTCTCTTTAATTTTTTTCTCAAACTGTACCCAGCTAATGTGCTATATAGTTTATTTTATAAATTATTTCCCAGTTCCTACTTCAGGGATCCATGGGTGGGATGATCTCATCAGGGAACTTTAAATTCATTTCTTATCAGGTACAAATTGATGAGAGTCTTGCCTAAGGCAAGTGAGCTTCAGCTTTACTTGTTCTCCACCTTTCACCGTTTAAGTTCCTTTGGGATGCACTTTTTAGTTTTGATCTGTTGTCTGTTTTAACTTCTTTTGTAAGTAATAACCATTGGAATTATAAATGTAAACTCTGATCATTGTTTTTCGTAAATTAGAAAAGGAAAAAATACTAATTGCCTGTTGTTATTTTTTAAATTATGTCCAATATAGCTTTTGACGACTGTTTTTCATGCTGATGTGGATTAGATCACATACATAAGGGGGTGTTTTCTGAAGTAGGGCATTAATAATATCTTTCAGAAAGTTTTTTGTATTTATTAAAATAATATGGAGAAGGGCATGACTATTGTGGCTCCTTGAAAATACTCGTGGGTTTTCTCTAATGAGGTCAGCCAAAAGGGACCCTATTTCTGGCCTCCTCCTCTGCCTGCTCTGTACCATTCATTGTCCATCATAATTCAGGCACTGTGTTAGGGATTCTAGAATGAATTATTTCATTTATTCTTTGAGGCCTTAGTGAGATTGTATTTTTTCCCATTTTACATATTAAAAATGGTTACTTAGTATGGTTAAATGAATTAAGGTCCATAAAGCTAGCATTAAGTAATAGAAGCAGAACTTGAATTTGAGTCTTTTGATTTTTATGACTGGAACATTGCTATTATATTATAACTGTTTCCTCCCTGAGAAATTATAAAAGTTAATATTTATGTGGTGTTTATAATTAGAAATTTTTAAAAAATATTACCTCAGTTTAGTCTTATGTCATTCCTGCAGAGATTGGTATAATTGCACACACCAATTATTGAATACCCTATTAAATTAAAAAATATATCTACATGATGAATATAGTACTAAAGTGTTGTAAAAATAATTGGTATTAATTTAATAAATATAAGGACTGTCTCTGCTATGTTCCCATTTTCTTATTTTTTTCATAGTTTTTGTTATTGTGTAAGCCTTCCTTATTTCACATTTCATGTACTTCATGCTTCTTTACTTCATCATGTTCGTAACTGTAATACATGCTTCTGTATTTCAGCAGCTTTGTAGCTGTTTATGGCCTGTCTGTAATCCTTTCCCCTCCAATTCATCCTACACGCAGCTGTTGGAATTACCTTTCTCAGACACTGCTTTTGTCTTTTTACTCCCACGATCAAGAACCTGAAGTGACTGTTGCTTCTCTGTAAAGTCCATATTTTTCAGCCAGCCTTTATTCTTTAAGTACTGCTTTCTTAATTCCAATATACTCTTCATTTTTTTGTGATGACGTCTGCTACATGATACTTAGTCACTCCGGTTTCTGTTTGCTTTTTCCTTTTTTACTGTTTATCCCACCTAGAACACTTGGAATATCCACTGTGCTCTCCCTCCCTACCTGCGTATCTTTCTTTCCTTTGTGTCACTGTGGAGATCTTTGTAGAGTACTCTGTATAGTGAGCTAGTTGAGTTATTTTTTTGAAAGGTTTTATTTATTTTAAGAGAGAGGGGAAGGAAAGGAGAGAGGGAGAGAAACATCAATGTCTGGTTGCCTCTCTCATGCTCCCTACTGAGGTCCTGGCCTGCAACTCAGGCATGTGCCCTGACTGGGACTCGAACCAGCAACCTTTGGTTTGTAGCCCATGCTCAATCCACTGAGCTACATCAGCCAGGGATAATTGAGCGATTTTTAAAAATCATTACAGTTTATAAAATTTTCTAAATTAAATATACATTTAAAATGTTATTATATTTTATTATGATTTTGCTTTATTTTTTCATGAACAGAAGTATTGGAATGGTAGTAAATGTGCTTTGTAAATAATTTGCAATGTATTTGTAGTTACTGTCAAGATAACATTAACTCATGACTTTGAATGTTCTGGTTCTTATTTCCTGTGACTTCTCAACAGTTTTTTTCCTCATACACTCCACAAAAATATAAGTAATAATGTTTGAATATGGATACTTAGAATAGTTAAAAAGTTGAAATGTGCTCCAAGGAGGAGAATAATGACAGGTAAAAGCTGCATTTCTGCCAGGGCCATCATGCTCTATGTTTAGATGATAAGTAGAACCCATTAGTAGGACTAAGAAGATGGTGAAGGGCTTTATGGTGCAGTGGGGAAATATCTTTATTGATTTGCAAGTAGACAGGAAGGTTTTGGGATGTTGAATTTGTGAGATACCTATTCCTTCATCAATATCACAGTGTCTACATTATTGACACTTTCCTCATATCTGGTAACCTGATTTTCTTGACCTTATTGTTTTTTAGAATCATCTTTACTGTTCTTGGGTTTTGTTCTTTCACATCAGTTTGTCAAGTACGTAAAACCATTCTCCTTCCTCCTTTGTCATTATTCTCATCTTTAGAGCACATTTCACTTGTGATTTGCATCACTGTGATTTTTAGATTAACTTAGAATGGGCTTCTTTGTGGTATTAAATCTTTCAGTGTATGAATAATATGTACCTTCATTTAATTGTGTGTTTAACATCTTACAACCAAGTTTTATAATTTTTAATTTTTCTCCATAAACATTTTTGGTAGAATTTTTAGTTCTCATATTTTTGTTGATATTGTAAATGGTA
>PVKU01016646.1:0-13895 GCA_004027475.1 Anoura caudifer | reverse complement strand
GGACAATAAATTAATGTCTTTTAAATGTAGGAGATGTTTTCTTCATCACCAAAATCTGCATCTAGAAATTTATCTAAAAGACAGTCACAAATATGCAAAATGCTGTAAATGAAAAGATAAAAGATGACATTATGCTTATAACTGCAAAAATTCATAAAGAAAGAAACTGTAAAAATGTAACAATGCTTTATCAATAAGAGAAAGTTAAATGATGGCATGTAAAACACTGAGGTGTATAACACTGTAACAACAGTGAAGCCGTTCTGTGCGTGCTGGTGTGACAGTGTTCGAGTTAGAGCCCCGGCTGAGTGAGCAAACGCAGCCCCTGGGGACCTGGTGGTTCCTGCAGAAAGGAAGGGGGCAGGGCAGGGAGAAGAGACAGTTATTTTTCACTCTTCTCGTTTCTACCTGTTGAATTATGTCCTTCGTGCCTGAATTATTTTTAAAAGACTACAGACTTCAGAAGGGGCTACAGGAACATGATTGAGTTTGCTGTTTCCCCACAAGGACACAAGTGACTTCTGAGCAGATGTGCAGATGTCCCACTGACGTCCTGAAACAAGCCTGTCCTTCACTTTACTCTGACCAGATCCTTCCCTCTGTCCCACCTCACCTGAGCCCAAGTCACTGTCCCCTCCCCTGCAGAAGCCACCACTCAGGACCTGAAAAGCCCCCTCACAGGGCAGTGATGCCCCTGAACATGCAGGGGGCCCCCAACCCCACTGGGAAGGTCTGCGCCCAGGGTCGGGCCTCAGACGAGCAGAGCCCAGCAGCAGGAAGAAGGGGCCTTTGTCCCCTGGCTCACTCACCAAGAGCACAGCTCCCTGTCCTCTGTGACCACCATGAGGTAAACAACCAGAGAGATGGGAAACAGACACCACACCTGGGTCCTTATCACCACTATCAACTTGAAAAAAAGTGTGGACACTCAGCACCAACACATGTGCTCTGCTGAAGGGCAAGGAGGAGGAGCATCAAAGGGGCTTTGAAGGTTACAGTGGCCTTGGTCCCAGGCCAGCCAAAGGCACAGCCTCTCCCTCTTACTGCCCAGAAGTCTCTAAGCCTCCTCCCATCAGACCTATAAGTACAGGCTCCCTGGGCCCTCTCCACCACTCCATTCTTTCCTCCCATCTGACACGGACCTCCAGTGACCCTCAGCCATGAGGACGTTCATTCTCCTCACTGCCCTTCTCCTCTTGGCCTTCCAGGCCCAGACTCAGACACTGCAAGAGACAGATGACCAGGTTCCTGCCCAGGACGAGCCTGGGGATGAGGACCAGGATGTGGCCATCTCCTTTAAAGGAGAGGAACGTTTCACTCGAGAGGCTGCAGGTGAGATACCTGCCCATGTGCTATTAGGGTCTCTGGCCATTGGAGAGGCTTGTTGGAGGGGACATGGATTCTGGGCTCGAAATAGACTGTGTGATGAGTTAGAGTGAGGAGTAGGTACCCCATGTTTGGAAGGAGCTTGTGGAGAAAGGCAGAGGATACAAGAATGTACATGATATCTTAAGATCAGAGAAAGTCATTATCCTGCATGAGCACATGGAGCCAGTAAGATGTCTTGGGATTCATGAATCTGTTCACCTGAACCAGGCAGGTACCATGCACAGTGAGTAGACCCATCGCCTCTCAGAAGATCTCCAAGAGGCCAGCTCAGCCTCTCCTCCCTGTCCCCTCCACCTTTAGCCTGACCCTTCTCTTCCCTTTTCAGGCCTTCCCATAGTAAGAACCTGCAGATGCCGACGGGGGCTCTCCTGCAAGTCTACAGAGCATCCCTCTGGAAAGTGTTCAACCTTTCACTGGAGATACACACGATGCTGTCGCTGAGCTCTTGGGAATGGGCCCCCAAACACTGTATTGTTCCCAGAAGACCTTTAATCTTTGTACCTGGACCTTTTCTTTTTCCTAGATCCAAAATAAAGCTCAGGCATTAAACTGTTTAAGGTGGTTTTCCATAAGGGTTATTTACATGGTTCACTTGTACAGAGAATTCTGTCCTAAATGGTCTACATGAAGATGACCAACCAGCCTTTGCATCTCAGGGATGCAACATGGGAGCATCTCACAGCAACAACAAACCAGCAAAAATGAACATCATTTATTATTAGGACAATTTTAACCTGCAAAGTTACATTCGCTCATAATGAAACTCAAAAGAGAAAGGTTTCTATGGAGTGTCCAAAATGAATTGTTCATGCCATGAATGGGGGATCCGATGGCCTATGTCATTTGTTCTTTGATTTGAAGATAAAGTGTGGGCATTGATACAAATGGATATTTTCTCATGACAAGCAGGCATTAGAGTCACCTATATATTTCTTTTAGTCGCATTAACAAGATAAAGGGAACTAATGCTTCAGTATGCCAGCAACAAGGAAAATGTAAGAACTACCCCCAAAACAGAATATTCTGTCCAGCACCAGTGGTCTCAAAAAATGACCAGAAAAAAAGGGGAGTCCAGAAGCTGTTCCATATAGATAGTCATGCACAATGATCAGTGAAAATTGTGTCCCTACTTGGCCTTAAGAGATTAATGTAATGTCAAATAAAAAAGTTGTTCTCTTCTCTCTCTCCCTCTCCCTCTCCCTCTCCCTCTCCCTCTCCCTCTCTCTCTCTCTCTCTCTCTCTCTCTCTCTCTCTCTCTCTCTCTCTCTCTCGGTTGAATCTACTAGTTATAATAAACCACTACTAAATTTAACAAAATTTCAGCAAGAAATGGTACGTTTTTCCTAGCAAAGATCCTTATATGCTTTGTTAAATTTTTTCTTAGGTATTTTATTCTTTTTGAAGAAATTATGATTGGGATTGTTTTCTTCATTTCCCTTTCTGAGAGTTCTTTATTGGTGTAAAATAATGCAACTGATTTCTAGATCTTTATTTGTATCCTGATACTTCATTGACTTCATGTATCAGTCCTAGTGGCTTTTTGTTGCAATCTTTGGGGTCCTCTCTATATAATATCAGGTCATCTTCAAATAATGCCAGTTTTACTCTTTCTTTTCCAAACTGGCTGCCTTTTATCACTTGCTTCGTGTCTGATTGCTGTGGTGAGCACTTCCAGTACTGTACTGAATAAGAGAGGTGAAAGTAGGCATCCTGTGTGTTCCCATCTAAGGGGAACACTTGTAGTTTTGGCCCACAGAGTATGATGTGGGCTGTGGGTTTGTCATATACAGCCTTTATTGAATTGAGGTACATTCCCACTATTTCCACTTGGCTGAGAGTTTTTATCAGAAATGGGTGCTGGATTATACCAAATGCTTTCTCTGCATCTATTAATGTGATCAAGTGGTTTTTATCCTTCATTTGATTTGTGTGGTGCATCAAGTTGATTGATTTGCGGATATTGTACCAACTTTGCATCCCTGGAATAAACCCCACTTGATCATGGTGCACGTTCTTTTTACTGTATCACTGATTCTGTTGCTATTATTGAGTTCAGGTTTTAGCACCTACATTCATCAGAAATACTGGCCTATAATTTTCTTTCTTTGTAGTGTCTTTATCTGTTTTGGAATTAGGAAAATGCTGGTCTCATAAAGTGAGCATGGGAGTCATCCCTCCTCTTGAATCTCTGGAAACTTTGAGGAGGATAGATGTTAGTTCTTCTTTGAACATTTGATAAAATTCACCTGTGAAGCATTCTGGCCCAGGGCTTTTGTTTGTTGCTAGTTTTTTTATTCCTGCTTCAGTTTCACTAGTTGTAATCTTTCTAATCAGATTCTCTGATTCTTCCTGATTTAGTTTTGGCACATTGTATGTTTCTAGCAATTATCCATTTCATCCAGACTACCTGATTTGCTGGCATATAGTTGTTGATAATATTTTCCTACAATCCTCTGTATTTCTTTGGTGCCAGGTGTTACATCTCCTCCTTCACTGCTGATTTTATTTATTTGGGTCCTCTCTCTTTTTTCTCTATGAGTCTGGTTAAATGTTTTGTCAACCTTGTTTATATTAAGACACTGCAGAATATACAAATATGTGGAAGCATGTACAGTGTTCATGGATGGGAAGAATTAACATCACTAAAATGTCCATATGAACCAAAGCTATCTACAGATTCAAGCAGGTTCTATCAAGATACCCCTGGCATATTTCACAAAACTAGAACAAATATTTGATAAATTTATATGAAATCACAAAAGACCCCAAATTGCAACAGCAATCTTTAGAAAGCAGAACAAAGTTGAAAGAATCACACTACTAATTTGAAACTATTACACAAGACAATGGTAACCAAACAGCCTAAAGACAGACCTAAAGATGAATGGGACAGAATGGAGAGCCCAGAGACACACCCACACATTATATTCAATTAATATTGGACAAAGGAAGCAAAACCATGAATGGACTCAACACAGTCTGCTCAATAAACGGTGTTGGGGAAATTGGAAAGATACGTGCAAAAAAATGAACTAAACCACTTTCTATGGACACAAAAATAAACTTAAAATGGATTAAAGACTTAAATATTAGACTTGAAATTATAAAAATCCTAGAAGAAAACATAGGCAGTACAATCTCAGACACTTCTCATAGTAATTTTTTTTATAAACCTCGTTGGCCAAGGGAAACAAAAGAAAAAATAACAAAGGGGCCTATATCCAACTAGAAGTGTTTTGCACAGAAAAGGAAACCATCTACAAAATACAAAGACAACCACTGGATGGGAGCACGTATTTCCCAATAACATCTCCTAAGAGATTGATATCCAAAATTTATAAAGAACTTGTAAAGCTCAATACCAAAAACACAAACAATCAAATTACACATAGGCAAAGGACCTGAATAGAATCTTCTCCAAAGAGGACATATAGATGGCCAACAGACATGTGAAACGATGCCCAATCTCACTAATCATCAGAGAGATGCAAATGAAAACAACAATGAGATATCACCTCATACCTGTCAGAATGGCCAGCATTAATAAATAAACAAATATCAAATGTTGGTGAGGCTATGGAGAAAAGGGAACCCTAGGCAACTGTTGGTATTAATATAGACTGATGCAACCTCTCTGGAAAGAAGAATGGAGTTTCCCCCCAAAATAAAAATGGAACTGCCTATTGACTCAGCAATCCCACTTCTGGGAATATAATCAAAGAAATTCAAAATACCAGCTCAAAAGAGTATATATAACCCATGTTCATAGCAGCATTATTTGCAATAACCAAGATATGGAAACATCCTAAGTGCTCATCAGTAGATGAGTGGGTAAGAAAACAAACAATCAGTGGTACATTTACACAGTGGAATACAACCGAGCAGTAGAAAGAAGGAATTCTTACTTTTTTTTGACACCGTGGATGGAACTGGACTAGATTAGCCTATATTGAATAAGCCTGTCAATGAAAGACAAATACCACATGGTCTCACTTATAAGTGGCATCTAATGAACAAAATAAACTAACAACCAAAACAGAATCGGAGGCATAGAACATGATACAAGCTGATTGCTGTACAAGAGGACAGAGAGGAGAGGAGAGAGAGGAATAGTGAGAGAATATGTGTGCATGGCCCACAGACAGGGACAACCCTGGGGGATTGGAGTGAAGGGTGGGCGGCATGGAGAGGAGTAAAGTGGGAAACACCAAGGTAACTATAATAGCACAAACAATAAAATATTTAAAGAAAGAAGAAACAACCAAAGTTTAGAACCCCATGAGCAGTACAAATAGTTCAATGATGACATATATCAAACACCATGATAGGATAATGTTAACAAAATGGAGAAGAGGTTCCGTACGTGCTGGTGTGACAGTGTTCACGTTACTGCCCAGGCTGCATGAGGAAACTCAGGATGCAGAGAACTGGTGGCTCTGGCAGAAAGGATGGGAGGCAGGGACACAAGGGCAATGGTATTTCCACTCTTCTCTCTTCTACATTTAGAATTCGGTGCTTCAGTCATGAATCATTTCCATTTTTGAAAATGAACTCTTTCAGAAGGGAGCTCCAGGGACATGGTTGTATTTGCTGTTTTTCCAAAAGGGACACAAGTGACTGCTGAGTGGGTTACACAATGAGCACATGTCCCACTGATATCCTGAAACAAGCCTGTCTTTTGCTTTACTCTGACCAGCTCCTTCCTTCTGTCCCACCTCACCTGAGCCCAAGTCACTGTCCCCTTTCCTACAGGAGCCACCACCCAGAACTTCAAAAGCTCCCTCACAGGGCAGTGATGCCTCTGAACCTGCAAGTGGAACCCCCACTCCATAGGACAGTCTGGGCCCATGGTCAGGGCTCAGACGAGAAGGGACCAGCAGCAGGAAGAAGGGGCCTTTGTCCCCTGATACACTCTCTAAGAGCACAGCTCCCTGTCCTCTGTGACCATCACCAGGTAAACACCCAGGCAGATGGGAAACACACACCACACCTGGGTCCTTATCACCACTATCAACTTGAAACAAGTGTGGACACTCAGCACAAACACATGTGCTCTGCTGAAGGGCCAGGAGCAGGAGCATCAAAGGGGCTTTGAAGGCCATGTTGGCCTTGGCCCCAGGCCCCTCAAAGGCACCACCTGTCCCTCTTACTGCCCAGGAGTCTCCAAGCCTCCTCCCATCTGACCTATAAGTTCAGGCTGCCTGGGTCCTCACCACCATTCCATTCTTTCCTCCCACCCGACCCAGACCTCCAGTGACCCTCAGCCATGAGGACCCTCCTTCTCCTCGCTGCCCTTCTCCTCTTGGCCTTCCAGGCCCGGGCTCAGACCCTGCAAGAGACAGCTGACCAGGTTCCTGCCCAGTACCAACCTGGGGTCGAGGACCAGGATGAGCCTGGGGATGAGGACCAGGATGTGGCTGTCTCCTTCACAGGAGAGGAACGCTTTGCTCGAGGGGCTGGAGGTGAGACACCTGCCTACATGTAATAGGGGTGGCAGCACATTATAGGGGCTTGCTGGTGTGGGACAGAGGCACAGAATGAAGTATTTGGATGAAGTGGGAAGGAATAAGTACCCCAAGTTCAGGAGGAGCTTGAGGAGGAAGACACAGGATAGAAGGATGTGGGTCATAGACCAGGATCACAGAAAAAATCATGATCCTGCATGACCACACAGAGCCAGTAAGATTTCCTGGGATTTAGGACAGACTTGTGAATCCCTTCACCCTGACCAGGCAGGTACTGTCTACAGCAAGTAGACATGTCACCTCTCAGAAGATCTCCATCAGGCTGGCTGAGCCTCTGCTCCCTTTTTCCTTCCCCCATGAGCCTGACCCTTCCCTTCCTCTTTCCTCCGTAGGCCTTAGGAAGACAATATACTGCTCATGTGTTAAGACCTGCCAGCTCCCTAGCCGTCCCTCTGGAACCTGTGAGATCTCTGGCCAAATATACATACTCTGCTGTCACTGAGCTTTGGAGACTGGGACCCAGAGTACAAGTCCCCACCGAAGACCTGGACAAGCATTTAATCTTTCTACCTGTACCTTTTCCTCTTTCTCTCTCCATAATAAACTTCAAGCATTAAACTCACTATTTGGCTTTTTTCTTTCATTCCATAAGACTAATTGTGTGGTTCACTTGTACAGAGAATTCTGTCCTCAATGGTCTACACTAAGGTGACCAGACTTTGCATCTCAGGGATGCAACAACTGGGCATCTCCCAGCAACAACAAACCAGCAAAGATGAACATAATTCTTAAGACAATTTTAACGGGCAAAGTTCAACCCATTTATGGTGAACCTCAAAAGAGGGAAGTTTCTATGAAGTTTTCAAAATGTTTAATTGAAAGTTGGGAAGGTGGATCCAATGAACTGTGGTACTTGTTCGTTGATTCTACATTATGGGTGGGCATTGAATGCTGGATATTTTCTCATTTTATGTAAAGTTTTACAGTTACTTGAATATTTTCCCTAGCTATATCAAGTTACTCTATTCAATAAATGGTGTTCAATTAGACAGATATGCGCAAGAAAATCAAACTAGGCCACCTTCCTATGCCACACACAAAAATAAACTCAAAATAGATTAAAGACTTACATGTTAGACTCAAAACCTGACATTCCTACAGGAAAACATAGGAATCTCAAACATTGCTCATAGTAATATTTTTTCTGGTATATCTCCTTGGTCAAGGGAAACAAAGGGAAAAAATAACAAAGAGGACTATATCCAACCGGAAATGTTTTGCACAGAAGGAAACTGTCTACAAAATACAAGGATGACCCACTGAACAGGAACATACATTTATTGACAACTGGTAAGTGGTTGATATCCAAAATATATAAAGAATTTATAAAGCTCAACATCAAAAACATAACCAATTAACAAAGAAACCAATTCAAAATTGGCAAAGGACCTGAATAGACACTTCTCCAAAGAGAACATACAGATGGCCAACAGACACTTGCAAAGACACTCAGTGTCACTAATCATCAGAGAAATGCACATTAAAACCACAATCAAGTCCATGGGCCGTACATATAAGTTCTTTAGCCTCTTCTTTTCCTATACTATTCTTAACCTCCCCCATCTATTTTCTACCTACCATTTATGCTTCTTCTTCCCTGTGCCTTTTCTCCCATTCTCCCCTCTCCGCCACCCACTGATAACCCTCCTTGTGATCTCCATTTCTATTCCAGTGTTTGTTTAGTTTGTTTTAGTTCTTGTTTTTTTTTTAGGTTTGGTTGCTATAGTTGTGAGTTTGTTGTCATTTTACTCTTCATATTTTTGATCACCTTTTTTTAACTAAGTGGTGGATAGCCAGTGGGAGGAGGAATACAGCATGGAGGGGAATAAACAGGTGGAAAATGTGACTACTGTAATAGCATAACCAATAAAATATATTTAAAAAACCAAAATCATATAACACCTCACACCTGTCAGAATGGCCATAAACAATGTATCAACACACAGCCATTGCTGAGGTTGTGGAGAAGAGGAAACCCATGCAATGTTGGGGGAAGACAAATTGTTGCAGCCGCTCAAGAAAACTGTATGGGGTACTTCACAAAATTACATACAGCTCTGCCTTACAATTACCAAGTACATATGGCTCTGCCTTAGGATGCATGAATTCCACTTCTGAGACTGATCCAAAGAAACTGAAAGACCACAGGATAGAATATAGGCACCCTAGTGTTCATTGCAGCATTGTCACAATAGTCAGGATTTGGAAGCAGCCCAAGTGTCCATCAGTAGATATGTGAATAAAATACATTCAACATGTATACGATGGAATACTACTGGGCCATAAAAAGAAAAAACAAATTTAGGCTTTGCAACAGCACACATGGGCCTGGAGAACATTATGCTAAGTGAAATGAACAGGTCAGACAAAGAGAAATACCCTACGATCTCACTTGTATGTGGAATCTAATGAACAAACTGAACTCACAAGCAAAAGAGACACAGACTCACAGATGGAGAGCAGGTGGACAGCTCTGGGAAAAGGGGTGGTGGATTGAGTAAAAAGGAAAAAGAAAGAAAGAACTTGAGGAAATGAACAATGGTGTGGTGATTGCAGAGGGCAGAGGAGATGAGTGAAGGTGGAAGATTTATGGGGGGAAATGGTGATGGAAAACAAATTACAAAAATAAAATTTAAAAGCAAATAATATGTTTTAATGATGCCAAGGACAGGTCCTTCATCCTGAGCTGAAAGGTAGGCTCCTATATATCAGCTGAGATGCACAGGAGCCTGAATTCCCGAACACAGGCATCTCTCTACCCTCCCTCTCCCATGTCCATGGGGGTCACCGGCGTCTGTACGGCTATGACCCCGAGTTCTATCCTGAAACTGTGCTGTACTCAGCGTGACTTCAGTGTGATTGTGGCCCTGGAGCTATTTACATTATGAGAGCTTTTCCCTAAAAAATGTCTGAGAATGCCAGGCAGTTTTATTCTACTCCTTTACTATCAATCCCCTTGGGCTGCAGTCTGCTTCCACATCCAGGACACAAAAGCTCTAACACATGGAAGACAGAGCTTTACAGACTTCGCTGGGAAAGACACAACACTCAGAAATTACCAAGAAAAGTTTTAAAAACTACATAAAACTCCAAAATCTGTACATAGACAAGAAGTGAAAAAAATGATAAACTCTGCAAACAATTAGTAGTACATGGGACAAAAAGGCAAGGTCTGAAATTGATTAATGAATCTTTAAAATCTATAGAAAGAAATTAGCCAAACGTTCCATTTGCCAGACAGAAAGGACACTCAGAGAGAATAAATGCAGTACATCTTAGATGTGAAGATACGGTGTACCTGATCCTTCAGAGAAACACAGCCAGGACTCCAGTGGGGTTCAATGCTTACTTGTCAGGTTGGAAAAGACCCAAAACCTCATGGTCCAGGGCTCAGACTGCTTTCAGTCACCACCAGGACCCAGGGCCCCGGCCATCAGTGGCTTTAGAAAGTCAGGAGTGTGTTTTTTCTAACAATCTGAACATGGCACCCCGGTGCTAGATGACATGGCTCAGCCTTGACCTCAAGTGACAGTATCTCACATCTTCCTGCTTCACTGTCCACATCGAGTCACTGTTCTCTTCACAGTCACAGTACAGCTGCACATGTCAATGGCTCCTGTCCTCCAGGCAAAAATGGGGGAGGGAAATGTAAAACATTAGCATAGCAGAAGTGTGAGGCAGTGGCGGTAATAGATTTTATTATTTAAATATGGTGCCCTCCCCCAGGGTTGGGCTGTGTAAGGTCTCCATGTATTGGCCACTCTCAGCTGCAAGAGACAGAGGGTCATCAAGGGCTTTGTAACAAAGCACATTGCCACCCACACCCCAGAGAGGGTGTGAGGAAGACAATATTGGAAATTCACAGGGCCTTTTAAACACCTTCCACTGTGCGTGGGATGCCTCAGGCTCCTATATTCTGGTAAGTGATGTCGAAAGAGCATCCACAGAAAATAATAAATTAGAATTTGTTAAATATATAAAATAAGGTCTTCGTTCCCTCAATCTAATTCTAGAAATCTATCTGAAACACACTCACCAGTAAGATGACATAGGTAAAAAAAAAAAAGTGCTATTTGCCATTATGCAGCTAACTGTAAACATTGAGAAATAAGCAAATTTTAAGAATCTTATGAACAATACCAAAGAGTTAAATAATGCCATAGAAAACACGGGAACAGTATAACAGTAAACAAAGAGTGAAGCCGTTCTGTACATGCTGGTGTGATAGTGTTCAAGATGAAGCCCACGCAGAGGGAGGAAACCCAGGACACTGTGACCCAGTGGTTTCTGCAGAAAAGATGGGGAACAGGGATAGGAGGGAGACTGGTATTTCTACTCTTCTCTCTTCTACATTTAGAATTCGGTGCTTCGGGCATGAATCATTTCCATTTTTTGAAAAGGAACACTTTCAGAAGGGAGCTCCAGGAACGTGGTTGTATTTGCTGTTCCTCCAAAAGGGACACAAGTGACTGCTGAGTAGGGTACGCGATGTGCACACATCCCACTGATATCCTGAAACAAGCCTGTCCTTCACTTTACTCTGACCAGATCCTTCCTTCTGTCCCACCTCACCTGAGCCCAAGTCACTGTCTCCTCCCCCATAGGAACCAACACCCAGGACTCGAAAACCTCCCTCACAGGGTGGTGATGTGCCAAAATGCAGGGTGACCTCCAATTCATGGGAAAGGTTGGGCCCAGGGTCGGGCATCAGATGAGCAGGGCCCAGCAGCAGAAAGAAGGGGCCTTTGTCCCCTGATGCACTCACCAAGAGCACAGATTCTTGTCCTATGTGACCATCTCGAGGTAAACACCCAGGCAGATGGGAAACACACACTACACCTGGGTCCTTATCACCACTATCAACTTGAAACAAGTGTAGACATTCAGCTCATACCCATGAGCTCTGCTGAAGGGGCAGGAGCAGGAGCATCAAAGGGGCTTTAAGGGTGACAGTGGCCTTGGTCCCAGGCCAGCCAAAGGCATAGTTTCTCCCTCTCACTGCCTGGGAGTCTCAAAACCTATTCCCATCCGACCTATAAGTACAGGCTGCCTGGGCCTGCCCCACCACTCCATTCTTTCCTCCCACATAAACCGGATCTCCAGTGACACTCAGCCATGAGGACCCTCACTCTCCTCGCTGCCCTTCTCTTCTTGACCTTCCAGGCCCAGGCTCAGACCCTGGAAGAGACAGCTGACCAGGTTCCCGCCCAGGATGAGCCTGGGGATGAGGACCAGGATGTGGCTGTCTCCTTCACAGGAGAGGAACGTTTCACTCGAGAGGCTGCAGGTAAGACACCCACCGACGTGAAGTTGGGGTTGGCAGCCCATCACAGAGGTTGTGGAGGGGATGTGGAATCAAGGCTTATAATGGGTTGTGTGACCAGGGGCGTTAGAGTAAGTGCCCCAAGTTCAGAGGAGCATGTTGGACAAGGCTCAGAATATAAACTTTTACATCAGAGACTAGGGTCAGAGAAAATTACAGTCCTGCTGAACATAGACAGCCAGTAAGACTCCTGGTAAGTCATGACAGACTTGTGAATCCCTTGACCCAAACCAGGCAGGTACTGTCTGCTGTGAGTAGACAAGTCTCCTCTCAGGAGATCTGCATAAAGCCAGCTAAGCCTCTCCCTGCTGTCTCCATCCCTCCCCATCTCTCCCCAGGCTTTCAGAGAAAACTCTGCGCATGCCGAAGAGGGCTCTTCTGCAAGATCCATGAGAGTTACGTCAGCAGCTGTAAGTTGTTTGGTGCTAAGGGCAGGCTTTGCTGTCGTTGAGCTGGTGGACTGAGACCCAGGACACTGTAAGATTCTACTGAAGACCTGGATGAGCCCTGTGTTTTACCTGCATCTTTCCTGCTTTCTCTCTCCATAATAATCTGCAAGCATTAAACTCACTGTTTGGCTTTTCTTCTTCTGTTTTACATGGTTTATTTGTGTGGCTCACTTACACAGAGAATTCTGTCCAGAATGGTCTACACGAAGGTGACCAGGCTTTGCGTCTCAGGGATGCAACACAGGAGCATCTCACGGCAACAACAAATGACCAAAAAGGAACATCATTCTTAATTAAGACAATTTAATTTTCAAAATATAATCCATTCATAATGAAACTCAAGAAAGAAATGTGTCTATGTGTCCAAAATGTTTTGTTGTTAGGAGGAAAGGCGGCCCATAGGACTATGTTATTCTTTCTTTAATGTGAAGTGGAAGAATATTGAATGTATAGTATTTTGTCATCATAAGCAGGAGTTTTAGTGACCTGTACATTTTTCCTAGCTGTATGGACAAAATAGAGTGAACTAATGCTTCACTGTCCCACCTGAGTGAAATGAGCCAGGCGGTGAGGGACAAATACCATATGATCTCACCTTTAACAGGAACCTAATCAACAAAACAAACAAAAAAGCAAACTCCAACCAAAAACACTGAAATTGAGAACAGGCTTACAGTGACCAGAGGGGAGAGGGGAGGGAATTTCACAGGAAAAGGGTGAAAGGTTTGCAGGAAAAATTATAAAGGACGAATGGACAATAACACGGCAGGGGGTGGAAACAGGGGAGGGAGGTTGGAAGGCTTGGGTGTTGGGCTGGGGTGGGAGGAAAAGGCAGAAAACTGTACTTGACCAACAATAAAAAAAAAAAAAAAACCTGAGAGTAAACAGAGGGAAGGTAGGAGGGATAATGGGGGGAAGGGTTTTCAGGAACAACTATAAAGGACACATGGACAAAACCAAAGTGGGGGGATGAAAGCAAGGGAGCAAGGTGGGTTTTAATGGGGTGGGGGGAGAGGTAAGGGGTAAATGCTGATGACTGTAATTGAACAACAATAAAATGACTTTTTAAAAAAGGAAAAATAGAAACTACAACAAAAACAGAATACACTGACCAGCATCAGTGGTCTTCTAAAATGACCAGAGAAAAAGGGGAGTCCAGAAGCTGGTCACTATAGGTGGTCATGCCCAGGGACAAGCGAAATAAATGGT
>PVKU01016645.1:0-13890 GCA_004027475.1 Anoura caudifer | reverse complement strand
TTTTTCTGATACTCATATCAGACAAAATAGACTTCAAAAGAAGGGCCATAAAGAGAGACCCAGAAAGTCACTTCATAATACTCAAGGGAAGAATCCATCAAGAAGACATAAACATTGTAAATATATATGCACCCAACATAGGAGCACCTAAATACATCAAGAAAATCTTAGAGGACTTCAAGAAAGACATTGACAGCAATACAATTCTAGTAGGGGATTTCAACACCCCACTGTCAAAAATGGACAGATCTTCTAAACAAAATATCAACAAAGATATTGTGGCATTGAACAACACTCTAGATGAAATGGACTTAACTGATATATATAGAGCCCTTCATCCCAAAGAAACTAAATACACATTCTTTTCAAATGCACATGAAACATTTTCAAAGATAGACCACATGATAGGACACAAAACAAGCCTCAACAAATTCAAGAACATTGAAATCATACCAAGCATTTTCTCTGACCACAAGGGACTGAAACTAGAAACCAACCCCAAGGGGAAAAACCCAAAATCCTCAAAATCATGGAGATTGAATAGCATGCTATTAAACAATGAATGGGTCAAGAATGAAATTAGGGAAGAAATCAAAAAGTTTCTAGAAACAAATGAAAATGAATTCACAACAACCCAAAACTTATGGGACACAGCAAAGGCAGTCCTCAGAGGAAAGTTCATAGCAATACAGGCCTACCTTAAAAATGATAGAAACATCTCAAACAGACAACCCTATGCCTACAAGAACTCGAGGAACAACACAAAGACAGCCCAGAGCAAGTAGAAGGAAGGAAATAACTAAGATCAGAGCAGAATTAAATGACATAGAGACTAAAAGCACAATTCTAAGGATCAATGAATCCAGGCGCTGGTTCTTTGAAAAGATAAAAAAAAATTGACAAGCTTTTAAGCAGGCTCATCAAGAAGAAAAGAGAGAGGACCCAAATGAACACAATCAGAAATGAAAGAGGAGAGATTACAACTGACACCACAGAAATACAAAGGATTGTAAGAAATTACTATGAAGAACTGTATGCCAAGAAATTTGAAAACCTAGGTGAAATGGACATGTTTCTAGAAAAATATAATCTCCCAAAACTCAATGAAGAAGAAGCAGAAAGCCTGAACAGACAAATAACAGCAGATGAAATTGAAGCAGTAATCAAAAAACTCCCAACACACAAAAGCCCTGGACCAGATGGTTTCACAAGAGAATTTTACAAAGCATTTAAGGAAGAGCTAACCCCTATCATTCACAACCTTTTCAAAAAAATCCAAAATGATGGAAGACTCCCAAACTCTTTTTATGAAGCCAGCATCATTCTAATCCCCAAACCAGATAAAGACATAAGAAAGGAAGAAAACTTCAAGCCCATATTGCTGATGAACATACAACACTAAAATCCTCAACAAAATATTGGCAAGTCGCATCCAACAATACATTAAAAAGATCATACATCATGACCAAGTGGGATTCATCCCAGGGATGCAAAGATGGTTCAACATTCACAAATCAGTAAACGTAATACATCACATAAACAAAAGCAAAGACAAAAATCACATGATCATATCAATAGATGTGGAAAAAGCATTTGATACGGTACAGCACCCATTTATGATAAAAACACTCAGCAAAGTGGGAATAGAGGGAGCATTCCTCAACATAATAAAGGCCATATATGAGAGGCCTACAGCCAACATCATACTCAACAGGCAAAAAACTAAAATCTTTTCCATGAAGATCAGGAACAAGACAACGATGTCCACTTTTACCACTTCTATTCAATATAGTATTAGAAGTCTTAGCCACAGCAAGTAGACAAGAAAAGGAAATAAGAGGCATCCAAATCGGAAGGAAGGAAACAAAGCTATCATTGTTTGCAGATGACATGATAGCGTACATAGAAAATCCTATAGACTTGGACAAAAAGCTGCTCAACCTAATAAATGAATTTGGCCAAACAGCAGGATAGAAAGTCAATATCCAGAAATCAAAGGCATTTTTGTATACCAACAATGAAACAGCAGAAGCAGAAATCAAGAAAAAAATCCCATTTGTTATAGCAAAAAGAAAAAAAAAATACCTAGGAATAAACCTAACCAAGGAGGTAAAAGACCTCTATGCAGAACACTACACAATACTGAAGAAAGAAATCATGGAAGACACAAACAAATGAAAACATATACCGTGTTCATGGATTGGAAGAATCAACATCATCAAAAATGTCCGTACTACCCAAAGCAATTTACAAATTCAATGCAATACCTATTAAAGTACCAGTGGCACATTTCACAGACATTGAACAAACACTCAAAAATTTATATGGAACTATAAACAACCCTGAATAGCTGCAGCAATTTTGAGAAAGAAGAGCAAAGTAGGAGGGATCACAATACCTGACACCAAATTGTATTACAAGGCCACTGTAATCAAAAGAGCACAGTACTGGCACAAAAACAGGCACATGGACCAGTGGAACAGAACAGGGAGTCCAGAAATAAACCTAAGTCTCTATGGTCAATTAATATTTGACAAAGAGGGCAGCAACATATAATGGAGTAAAAATAGCCTCTTCAACAAGTGGTGTTGGGAGAACTGGACAACTACGTGCAAAAAAATGAAACTTGAACACCAACTTACACCATACACAAAAATAAACTCAAGGTGGATAAAAGATTTAAATATAAGCCATGACACCATATAAGTCCTAGAGGAGAATGTAGGCAGGAAAATCTCAGATATTTCACAAAGCAACATTTTTACTGATATGTCCCCTAAAGCAAGGGACATAAAGGAAAGAATAAACAAATGGGATCTCATCGAAATAAAAAGCTTCTGCATGGCTAAAGAAAACAGTATTAAAATAAAAAGAGAACCAACTGTATGGGAAAACATATTTGCCAATGATACCTCAGAGAAGGGTTTAATCTCCAAAATATATAAAGAACTTACATAACTCCACTCTAAGAATACAAGCAACCCAATGAAAAAATGGGCAAAGGACTTGAATAGACTATTCTCCAAGGAGTACATACAGAGGATCCAGAGACACGTGAAAAGATGCTCAATATTGCTAGCTATCAGAGAGATGCGAATTAAAACCACAATGAGATACCACCTCACACCAGTCAGAATGGCCATCATAAACAAAACAACAAACAACCAGTGTTGGAGAGGTTGTGGAGAAAAGGGGACCCTAGTGCATTGCTGGTGGGATTGCAGACTGGTACAACCACTATGGAAAGCCCTATGGAAATTTCTAAGAAAACTAAAAATGGATCTACCTTTTGACCCAGCAATTCCACTGCTAGGATTATATCCTAAGAACCCTGAAACACCAGCCCAAAAGAACCTATGCACCCCTATGTTCATAGCAGCACAATTTATAACAGCCAAGTGTTGGAAGCAACCCAGGTGCCCATCAGTAAATGAATGGTGGGCTGTTTAAAAAACTATGGTATGTTTACACAATGGAATTCTATGCAGCAGAAAGAAGGAGCTCCTACCCTTTGCAACAGCATGGATGGAACTGGAGAGCATCATGCTAAGTGAAATAAGCCAGGAAGTGAAAGACAAATACCATATGACCTCACCTTTAATAGGAACCTGACCAACAAAACAAACAAACAGGCAAAATATAACCAAAGACACTGAAACAGACTGACAGTCACCAGAGGGAAGAGGGGAAGGAAGATCAAGGGAAAAGGGGAAGGGTTACAGGAACAAGTAAAGGACACATGGATAAAAACTAGGGCAGTGGAAATGTGAGGGAGGTGGGGACGGCTGGGGTGGTGGGCCTGGATGGGAGTAAAAGACAGAAAACTGTACAAGAACAACAATTAAAATAAATTAAAAAAATAAAAGCTTAAAAAAAGATTCTAATGGCTATGTAAGATTGTATTCAATGAATATCCTAACTCCCCCCCCTTTTTTTAATATTTACATAGTTTCTTTTGTTGTTAATACTGCTGTAATGAACATCTGTGGTCATGGATGTTTGTGTATATTTCTGAATTTTTTCCTTAGAATAAACTCCTAAAAGTGGAATTGCTTGGTTGAAGACACAAACATTTTTAAGGCAGGCAGCTCTATCTTCTCCAGGCAGGTAAAGAGGGGAATTTGAATTTACTATAAATTTGCCTTGAAATGGAATCTGGTGATTGTTTAGGTAAAAATGTTCTCTTGGTTTGTTGCCAGGGGTAGGGCTATATGTAATGGCTGTCTTACACAGTTACTTAATGAGGGAAACCTCAATGATAGCATTCTTGAGCCTACTTGAGATTAGTTCAGGAAGAAAACCCTCAGTCAGTCAAACCAGAGTAGGTTTTTTTTTTTTTTTTTTTAATTTGCTTTTTAGTTCCCAATTCAAAGCCAGAGTAGCAGACAACATAAATTGGGGGTTGAATCTGTCACTTACAGCTGCTCCTGATAAAAGAAATGCAGGTCCAAGTGCCTTTGCGCTGGCAGCTTCCTCCGGCTGGCTATCATTCCTTTCCCTGTATCATCTCCAGTTTCTCATTTTGTCAGAAGTGCAGAGCCAAGAGGGCATCTGGGCTCAAGCCTGGGATCCGCTCACCTTATCACTCCACCACTGCAACCCGTGAAGAGGGGGGCTTTTCTGTTTCCTTCCCTTCTCCTCCTCTGCCCGCACCCTTTTAGCAGTTTATAACAAGTTGCTCTCTTGTATACGGAAAAAGCAGGCCCTCAACAGGATCTGACTATGCTGTTTGTAAGTGTTTACGACTTCTTTTAGACTCTCCAGGCAGGACCATAAATACACAGTTAATCTGCCTGATAGCAGGAAGGGTCACCTTGTCCCCAAGAGATTAACTACACGTGGAGATACTGAGATCCCATCTTTCCTGTACCAGCCAGTTGTCCACAAGACTGGCCCTCTGTGGACTGGATGGGGGTTGGGGCTGATGCTCCATTTGTCCCCTCTGGCCATTTCCTGTCCCTACACAGTTTTTTTTTTTTTTTCCAAATACCTGGTATCATCCTTGAGCTTTTGTGACCCTTGGAGAAGGTCTGTCAGTTGCTTAAGCTGTTGGTTGTTTCTTTAACTTAAATTGAGAATTGAATCCCTGTCTTTGTGACTTGAAAAGCCTTGTCATCTCTTATTAGGTCATTTAGGGCTGCACAGTTCAATAAGAGAGCCACTAGCCACCTGAGGCTAGTAAAACTTAGATGAATTAAAATGTACTAAAGTAAAAAACTCAGTTTCTCAGTCACACTCACCACATGTCAAGTGTGCACTAGCTGCATGTGACTGGATAATGCAGATGTAGACCATTGCCATCACCACAGAAGGGTTTATTTGAACAGAGTTGATTTATGACATTTGCATTGGGAAAGGTAGAGGTAGGAAAAATGGCTTCCCCACTTCATATGTTGGACTTTTGCCAGCCTGAACATGGGAAAAACTACTGATAGTAGCTGACATTTACTGAGCTTTTACTAAATGCTGGGTAATGTGCTTAGGGCCTTATATGTTCTAGCTCATTGAAACCTCAAAATGAGCCTTGAAGACAGGAACTATGATTGTGTCCATTTTTCAGATGACAAGAAAGTTTAAGTACCTCTCTCAAGATCATACAACTAGATTTTGAGTCTTTCCTGCCTTCCTCTCATGAGGCTAAACTATCCACCACTATGGGAGTCCCCCAATATGGACTGCTTCTCACAAGTCTGGGAACTTCTGAAACTCTGCGGGACTTCTGAAACTCTGCAGCCCTTCTGGAGTGAGGGCTTGAGGCTGGAAGGCTGCTCTGGCCTAGGGTCCAATGCCTTAAGGTTGTGCACTTCCAGATTCAGCGTTACCTGGAAAACTTACCTTCAGTTTTCTGGCCCCTTTGAGTGAACAAAAGCTGGGAGTTGATCACTGAGTATCGTCTTGATGGGAGTTAGAGAGGGTTCCTGGGTTTTTCCAATTTAAAAAGTGACTAGGAAGCTGAAGGTCCTCAAAAGGCATGGTCTGTCCTGTTCCAGTCACCCTAACTACCTTCATGTGTCAGGGATGTGCTTTGGCTGGGTGGTCACACAGAGGGGGCACTGGGGCAGTGAAAGGAAGGGAAGAATCAAGAGGCCCTAAGATTTCTAGCTAGGATTTTGTATTATGTCCATAGGACATTCTCCTGTTACCAGCTACTTTCTCACTCATGGTTCTGGTCATTGTCCCTGCTGTTCTACCTCCTTCTTCCTCCCTGTCTGACATCTGGAGGCATCAAAATTTTCTTTTCATACTGGACACGAGCCAGCATCCCAGCACTTTGTGAGTCAAGTGTCAGGACAAGGTGCAACTTGATTCTCCCAGAAATTTCCTTTGTTCTAGAGGTAGACTGGGGGGCGAGGGAATTCTGAAGGACCAAGTTCAATTCCTTCCACTCCCATCACACTTGAATCTCAGAAGGTGCAAGTTCCATGTTTCCTGGTGGTGACAGATCAGAGGGGGCCAGACCCGACAACACGGCTGCTGCTGGAGGGGCTGAGAGGCAGGCTGATTAGGTACAGCCTGTGCAGCCCATGGCTGGATCCGGCCTCCTGGAGGATGCTCCCCACTCTGGCCTGCTTAAGCAACAAGACTGCAGTAGACTCCTTTTAGGCACTTGGTGCCTAAAGCCTTGATTATTTGGTAGAAAACTCTATGTAGACTTTTATTGTTGTTTTTGTACACAAGTAACTCCTTAATCAAAGTATGATCCCCTGGAAAGTAGAGAGTGTGCCTTGGTCTTTGTATTCATGAAGTACTAGGTTATACCTTTATCCTATGACCATGATGAAAAAACAGAAGACTTTAGTGGGAGACCATGGCAAAATGGTCACCAGATTTTGTTTGATAAGAGAGGAATGTATTGACTAGTGTATATTGTTGCAGCCACTTTTGGGGGAAAAATATATAACCTGCCTTCCTGTCTTTCTTCCTTTTCATCTAACTTGTCTCTTTCTTTTAATCCATCCAAAGAAGGAAATCAGGATGTAATCCACAAGATACCAACCTCTGGTTATCTCTGGGTGTTGGGATTGTGTCTCAGTTAAGCAACAACTGCAGGTAACTTGAGTACATATAAAGTGTCCTGGAAGCTGTGGAGCAAGTCACAGACTCAAGGAAAGACCTAACACCTGGGCATTGGTAGGTCAGTATCAAAGGGAGTTTCCAGATACAGGTATTCAAAAATAAAGGAGAGCCCCTGGTTCTAGAGTTATTACGTTCCAAGCATTTTTCAATCTTTATATGTCCCCCTTCAAAATTCGGAATCCTAGAAGAGGAGAATCTGATCAGCCTAGGCTGGGTCATGTGACAGTTTCCGGCTTTGACAACCAGGAAACCGGTGGTGCTCTTACCAAAGAAAGGAGGGTGGGGAGGTGCAGGGAAGGCAAAAACAACAGATGACTTGCATGGAGCATGGAGCATGGATACTTTTCTTTTTGTTCTCTGTGGTTGCTAAGTTTTTGCAACAAACATTAAAGAACTACTTTTACATATTTCATATGTATTACAGATATACTTGTATATTTTGTAATAATAAAAGCTTTTCAGAGTTGGCATTTTGAGAGTAAAAAATGTATGGCAGAACAACAACACTGTAAGAGGGACCTGGTACATTGGAAGGGATTTAGAGGTGAATGTTGAGGAAAGAGAGGGAAAATCATGCAAAATGGGTTTTGGGAAGGAGTCTGGGATGTTTTAATAAGGGATGAAGAGACTCAGGTGCATATGAGAGCTCCTGCCACCTCTTCAGGGAACAGCATCTGGGTGCGGTAGGGTGTTCTGCCAGACTCCAGAGGTGCTTCTGAAGGCTGTCACTGCTGAGAGATAGCAGAGGTGGCCTCAGGAGCTCACATATGACCTCACCAAGGGTATCTGTGGAGCAGCTCAACTGGGTGAGAGGATTCTGATGTCCCTTCCAGCTCTGATTCCTAAGGTTCCATGACTCACTGTCAGCATTCATATGTGTGTGGGGGAAGCAGGCAGGCCAGTTTGCTGCAGGTCAGTTGAACAAAACTCATGGATGCCTGGGAAGTGTAAAGAGAAATATAGTTATAATAATTGTACTTACTGAAAAATATGTCCAAGATGTATTGAAGATTCTTACCTTTCAGGACCCTCTTCTCTGCCCCATTTCTGGTTTACAGATTCTGCTTCTTTTTGTCTCTTAGCTACCATAGTGGAGAGAAGGAGCAGGGACAAAGGACAAATCCTTTAAAATGACAATATGGAGACACAATGAAAATTTGTCAACTACAACTTTATATATATATATATGTATATACAACTCTCTCTCTATATACACACACACATACACACACACAACTATATATATGTATAAGTGGCCTTGTCCACCCACTTCTCAGGTGACCCATATCCAAAGGCTGAAGCAGACATAACAAGGCCTTATCCCCTTACTCCAGGTTGACAGCTTCAAGTCTTATCTCAGGTGTCCTGTAATCCCTCTGAACCATCCTGGTGTTTCCAAAACTCTTCATGCTGTGTCATCTGCTTTACCCAGAATACACTGTATAAACTGGTACACATTTATGAACACATGATATTCTTTTTAAGTATTTATATATATCTTAAGGCAAAGAACTGTTTCAGTATTCATATTTACATGTCCAAGTAGCCTGCACATAGTAGGTGCTCAATAAAGGTCAATTTTTAACTACTATTAACTAGTGATGATTGCTAGCATATTTTGATGACTTACTACTTAATGACCCAAAAGCTTTTTGTACAGTGTTTCAATCAATCCCATGTATATCCATGGGGTATATGGTACTATTATCACAATTTTAGAGGTAAGAAAACCAAGGCTTATAGATGTACAGTAATATGACCAACATTAAAGATGGCAATTATTGACTTTGGAATAATCATTGTATCTTCCTTATGTATAGTACACTTTGTTTTTTCAGAGATTTTCAGTATTTAATGTTTTATTTATTTATTTATTTATTTATTTATTTATTTATTTATTTATTTATTTTTACATCCATGTTAGCAAACCATTTTACAGATGAAGAAATAAAGTTTTATACCACCAAAATCCAGGTAAAGTCACATAAGTTTTGGTGCAGGTCATGAGGGAGGTGTGGAGTCAAGGATCCTGGTCTATCTCAAATCCCGTGGCCCTTCCAGTAACCATGCTTATGATGAAGACTTGGTGTGAGCACAGGTCACAGTGTGTACTTTGTTGGAAGCTGGGTGAACTTGAAAGGCACTGAGGAATCTCATAGCTCCAGAAATGTTTGCAGGCTTCCAAATCCCCCACTTTTTGTAGTTTCTGGTAGAGTCCCAAATGGTGCCACATGCAGAGTGGTAATAGGAAAAAAGATGCATGGGAGAAATAGTAAAGCATTCTGGAAATACAACTAATTGGCTACGACCAACAAAAGATGTAAAAAACCTTTCATTAAAATAACTGGAGATGTGGTTAGTCAAAATTAACAATAATCATTGTATTTGTGCTCCACTAACTTGGGACAAGGATCATAAATCTGTCACCAGAATCTCTCACACATTTTCACAAACCTACAAAACTATGCCTTGCTCTCAAAAGTATGCTCAAACCGTGTCTGGAATTTCACATCAATACCCCTTTGAAGATTTGCAGAAATTGTGTCCCATTTCTTAGTAATTCTTCTAGAGGCTACATCACTACCATCCAAGTGTGTTTACTGTTTAAAAATAAACAGTGCAGACAGGAAACCAGTGTGGGATAAACATGATCCTTATGTTTTTTTACTCCTGCATTTCAGAAGAAGACCGTATATTAGTGTGACTACATGCTGCTCACTGTCATTAGTTTAGTGGCTGCTCCTTCCTCTGCCTCTTATGGTAGAATGGAAATAAGATGAACAGAACATGGATATTAAGTACTAGACTTTTGAACTTGGTCAGTGACCGTCTGGCCTGCTTTGATAAACAAGGTACATTTTTGTCATCAAAAGCATGGATGATATCTTCGCATTACGGAAATATACACAACATAAGGAAAGGCCAGATTTTAGCAGCTGCTTGATTTTGCTTTGAGTTCCAGTCAACCAAGAGTATCTGGGACTTTCCTCCATTTGTTAATAGAGCAAGAAGCCCATCACAAAGAGACCCATTGACTAGACAAGGTCTGTCAAGGGCATGTTGTCCTCCCCCCACTGTTTAGGCATTATTCAGCTTATTGGACAAATATCCATTATAATCATGACTCACTTACACAAGATATTGATGCTTATGATTGGCCAAGATGCCACATAAATAAATGTGGCTGTTTAGGACTGTAATTCCCTTGGTCTGAAAAGGAGGGTACCCTTAACTTCGTTCATTTCTTTCTCTCCTCTGTACCATCCTCCATCACATCTCTTTCTTCTTCTCTCGGTGAGACAGATTCTTTAGGTGTGAAGGACAAAACAATTCAAAGGCCATTCTAGTCCACATGTAGCTCAGATTGTTCAGGGACATGGACGGTTTATCCCTCAGGGTTTCACCAGGAAAATTCTTGAGTATTTAAAGCAGAGGGACTTTAGCGACACAGAGAATAATAATAGCAGAGAACTGCAAGCACAGATTATGAGTGAGAAACCAGACAAGGGTCAACAAAGCTACCAAAGATTAGCAACAGCAAGAAGTCTTTACTATCACTTGACAGGAAAAGAGGGGGAGGAGGAGGTAGAGTTAGCTTAGAGGGATCAACTCATGGAAACTGGAACCAAAAGTGGGTCTGTTCAGTAGAAGCAGGACAGGAATCACAGTGGGACTTGGCTGTGCCAGAGATGCTATCCTACACAGAAAAGAAAGAACCTGGCTTTTCCCTCCTATCTACCCTTCAATTTGCTGCTCTCTCCCATTGAACAAACCCAGTAAGAATTTCTATTATGGATATTGATTGCTTACCTGTTGTGATAGCCTGGGGCCCATTTTTCCTCTGATCCAGCTCTCAGTCCTTCTTTTCTCTGTTCTGAATTATAGGGGCTGAACAACCTAGGAAATATAGCCTTGCAGGGCCAGCCTCTGATACTCAATACAGAGAAAGAGAGGGCTGAGGACTGAATGGGATATAGCAAAGAGGGTCAGAGCCATCAGGGCAGGTAATCGACATCCACAAAAGAGTTTTTATTGTTCTTTTTCTAATTTTTCATTCTGCTACTTCCTGCTGGCCTTTAGAAGCCAGTTCACTGTCACTCCTGGGAAGCTTTCTGTTGACCCTGCAAGTCTGAGGTCTGCCTCTTTTTTGTGCCCCAATAATGTCCTGGGCACACTTTTATTAGGGCATGAATTACAGTAAGTTGTACTTGACAATTTGCTGCTTTGTCTTTCTCCAATAGCCCCAAATCTTGATGGCAGGAACCATTTCTCATCCATCCTTCAGTTCCCAGTCCCAAGCACTCTTTAGTATGAGGTTAATACACAAATGAAGGAAAACTTAAGTCTTCTGAATTGAGGTGTGTAAGACAGCAGCAGATATCTTCACACGCCAGTCACATTTAAAAAATGGTCTGAGTAGCTTTTATTCTTCTTTGAGACTATACAAATAATTTTATTTTTAGAGGCAAGCCTGAACTCCATAGGTTCAGAGCTAGATATCCTTTATCTTTTCTTTTGGATGCTAAATGTGTGTCTTTGGCAGATAGAAACTGTTGACAGATTGCTGGAAATGCAACTAGAGATGACAGAAGTGTGAAATAAATGGTCTTAGGAGCTGAAAATTGATCTTCTGAATGTTCCCTTCTCTTATACTGATGGTTATCTGCCAGGATAATATGACAACTTGTCTTTTCATCTTTTTTCTCTTTATACCACCATAACAAGTGCATTTCTACTATAGATAAGACAAAAGAAAAATAGTTTTATTTAATCATTGCAATGAGACAGTACATGGTCTTCATGTTGGAGAAGAATGGACTTTATCCCATTGGTCCTTTTCATTTCTAATAATCACTCCCCTTCTTTACTATGCCTGATTTGATGAGTTTTTTGTTAGGTCAGATGACACCCTCTCTGGCCAAAGTATCTTGGCTCTTGTCCTCCTCTTGGGTGCATAGGAAATGGGTTGACATATTTATCATAAAAATTCTTTTTAAGCCCTTGTAGAATTTGCCTATTCATAAAGTAAGTGGCAGTTTATATCATGAAATTTATTTTGGGGTGTGCAGGGCAGAGAGGAATAAAGGGGGGATGGGACAACTGTGATAGAATAATCAATAAAATATAGTAAAGAAACAAAAAAATTATTTGTTTTTAAATTTAAAAAGTTTGGAAATATGTAATGCAATCAAAAGGATAGAATATTTAAGGCATGAAATGTTTCACTTTATATATAATGAAATATATAAGTGTATTTCATCATATTTCACATTTCAAGTTTCTTTTGCTCATTCACATCTACTAATCACCTAGTTTTCCTCTCCAAATCAACTATTATTATTTGTTTCTTATGTATCTTTTTAGAGTTACTCCATGTTTGTAAGAGCATAGTACATAGCACATCACCCTTTCCCCCAACACTTCGTACAAATGGAGGTACATATTGTACCTCCTGTTTTGTACTTGCCTCTTGCATTTTTTACTCAGCACTACATAACCCATAAATATGAGCATACAAGGGAAGCTTTTCTTTTACCCTACATTTTCTAGCTGGACCAATTTATGATGCTTGGAAACAATGTTTCTATTGGATAACAATTTTTTTCATGTAGAAAATTTGCAGCACCAAAGAGATAACACATTGAACTTCCTGAGACATTGAGAACTTAGTATGAACTAGTTGATCTCTTTCTAATCTGCTAAGTGAGGAAGTGATGAAAGCATAAGAGATTTGGGATTTTGAAGGAGAAAGAGTGCTGTGACTGGGAAGAGAAGTGTAGAGAAGAAATTCTTCCCGCTTCTCCGATTTGTAGAGTGCCCTTCTGAAACATAAACTGCTCACAGAAGGTTAAGTCATGAAAGTCAGGGGGCCAAGGAGAGCAATGCTTGAATCAACCTTGCAACACCAAAGTGCTTGTCAAACGTAATAGGTCTGGGAGATAAGGATTGTTGTATAAATGCTGTTAAGAATAGCTGCAAAAATATATTAATAGGGATGACTTTAAAAATTTTATTCAAAGGATCACAGATGTGCTCAGTAGCTCAAGTATGAGGATGTTTTTCATCACAGCATTGTGAGGAAACAGAAAACAATTTAAATGACATTGGTGTTTAACAGGAAATTGTACGATTGATGATGTGTTCATTTAATGATCTTGTCAGACAATTTTTAATGGCACAGAAAATGTTTGCAATATAATCTTACATGGAAAACATGAGCATATGGAATATTATTTAATTTTGTTGGAATATATTCAGTATCTCTATGAAGATACATGTTTAGAAAAAAGTATATATTCATGTGAAATAAATTTAGGTGGTAGAATTATAGATGATTTTAACTTCCTTCTTTTGCTTGCCTATATTCTCTGAAATTTACTTTATGTGTTCATTTTTCTTTCATGTGTTCATTTTCAATAAGACTTTTTTTTAATTAAATTTTATTTTAATTGTTGTTCTTATACAGTCTTCTGTTTTCTACTCCCATCCTGTCCCTCCGCCCCAGCCCTCCCCAGCTCCCTTCCATTTCCACCCCCCACCCCTAGCTTTTGTCCATATGTCTTTCATACTTGTTGCTCTAATCCCTTCCCCTTTTCCCTGGATATTCCTATCCTTCACCTCTCTTGTTCTCAATTTTAGTGTCTTTGGTTATATTATGCTTGTTTGTTTGTTTTTTTGATTAGGTTCCTGTTAAAGGTGAGATCATATGGTATTTGTCTCTCACCTCCTGGCTTATTTCGCTTAGCATAATGCTCTCCAGTTCCATCCATGCTGTCGCGAAGGGTAGGAGCTCCTTCTTTCTTTCTGCTGCGT
>PVKU01016644.1:0-13894 GCA_004027475.1 Anoura caudifer | reverse complement strand
CATTCAGCTATTCTATGTCTTTTGATTGGAGCATTTAATCAATTTACATTTAAGGTCATTATTGATAGGCACTGATTCATTGCCATTTTTGTACCTATGTTCCTCTCTCCCTCTCTCTCTCTCTCTCTCTCTCCCTCCCTTCCTTCCTTCCTTCCTTCCTTCCTTCCTTCCTTCCTTCCTTCCTTCCTTTCGTTAAAGCAGTCCCTTTAGCATCTCTTGCAGAACTGGTTTGGTAGAGGTGTATTCTTTTAGACTTCTTTTGACTGGGAAGCTCCTTATTTGGCCTTCTATCTTGATTGAAAACCTTGCTGGGTAAAGTAGTCTTGGTGGCAGGCCTTTGGTTCTCATTACTTGGAATATTTCTTGCCATTTTCTTCTGGCTTGGAGCATTTCCATTGAGAAGTCAGCTGCTAACCTAATCAGAGCTCCCTTGTATGTTACTTCCTTTTTCTCCCTTGATGCCTTGAAGATTCTCTCTTTGTCTTGGAATTTTGCCATTTTAATTATGATGTGTCTTGAAGTGGGTCTCTTTGGGTTCCTCTTGATTGGCACTCTCTGTGTTTCCTAGATTTGTGTGATTTTTCTCTCATCAAATTAGGGAAGTTTTTCATCATTACTTTTTCAAATAGGTTTTCTATCCCTTGCTCTTCTTCTTCTCCTTCTGTTATCCCTATTATATGGATATTACTACGTTTCATATTGTCTTGCATTTCTCTTAATCCCTCTTCATTCTTTCTGACCCTCTTTTCCTTTTCTTGCTCTTTCTGGGTGTTTTTTTCTACTTTGTCCTCCAACTCGTTGATCCAATCTTCTGCTTCATCGATTCTGCTTTTCATTCCTTCCACTGTGTTCTTCAGTTCAGAAGTTGTATTCTTCATTTCCTCTTGGCCCTTGTTGATAGTTTCTATTTCCTTTTTCATGCTGATACAGTTTGCAGTGAGTTCATCGTAGCTTCCCTGTAGTTTCTGGTAGCTCATTGTGAGCCCTTGGAGCTTCCTGACAATCATTGTTTTGAACTCAAAATCGGATAGTTGAGTTGCTTCTGTTTCATTTAGCATTCTTTCTGGGGCTTCCTCCTTTTCTTTCATTTGGGGATTGTTTCTTTGTCTTCCCATTGTTTGTGAGACTCTTCTTGTTAGCCTCAGCTTCTTAAATTGATCTGGCTCTCTGGCTCTCTGTGTTTATGATGTGAACTTCTATGGTAGAATACCTGTGAGATTCAGTGGTGCTGTCTGCTTCTGGTATCCTGGTAATCACAGCTTCCACTGTCTCAGCTGTTGGAATGCCCCCTCTTTGGGACCAAGTCTGGTTTTTTCACTGTTCCAGGTTTTTTTGTTTGTTTTTGTTTCACTCATGGATATTTAAAAAGAGAAAAGAGGGAGAAAAAATGAAAAATGAAGACAAAAAAGAGGAAGGAAGAAGAGATAAAATTGGAAAGAAAGAAAGAAGGAATAAAACAAGAAAGAAGTAAAGAGAAGCAAAAGGAGTTGAGGGGTAAAAAGATAAAAATAATGAAAAAATAATAAAAAATTATTTTAAAAAAGGAAAAATGAACAAACAAACAAAGAAACAAAACAAAGAAACAAAAAACTCCTGCTGTTTTCACACTTGCCAAACCGGATTTTCTGGTCTTGCTGGCTGCAAAGGCTGAGGGGTGATGGTATCACTTTTCTCCCTGTTCAGCACTCAGTTATCTTTGGGCTAGTACTCCCAGGACTAGTTCTGAGCCTCTCCACACAGGGCCTTGGGCATATATTCTGAGCCTCCTGGGGAGCGTGCACTTTTCTGAGTTCATGGGTGTGAGCTCGCGTCTCCTATGCCATGCACTCACCCCAATTTCATGGGAGTGAACTCCGGGTTTCCCATGGATAGCCCGTGCATGTGCTCCCTGGGTTCACATGCACAGGCTCCGATTCTCCCATGGATTGCTTACACTCCCCAGTTCCCAGCATGGGCTACAAGTCTCCATTCTCGCAGCCGTCTGCTGTCATGCATGGACCTAGCCCCCTCCCTAGAGCCCTGTAGCAGGCTTGGCAAGCACTGGCCTGGGGCCTCAGCAGCCCCGGTCTCCACACTGATCCTGGGCTCTTATTGTTCTGAAGTACTCTCCTTACCTTCCAATTTCTCAATGTCCACTACAACCTTTAATCTCCTACTTTCAAATATGCTATGTTTCCACTGGTTGACCATTCCATTTCTCTGCAGATTGACCAGTTTCCTCTCCCGTGTGCAGGGGGAAATGGAATCTGCTCCCTCCTACCCCGCCTCCATCTTCCTTCTACCCTGGTTCTTTAAATTTAAGTTGAATAAAATTGAAACTAAGTAGCTCAGTTGCATTTGCCATATGTCAAGTGCCCAATAGCCACATGTGCTTAGTGGCTACACCAATTGACAGTCAAATAAGGACATGGCTATCACCGCAGAAATTTCACCTGAAAGCACAGGTCTAAGCCCTGCATTACCTAAAATTATTCTCTCTGTCCAATATTGGAGAGATAAATCAGGTTATTTAATGCAAAGAGAAAGAAAATAACTTACCCTGTTTAAATACTGTGCTGTGGTGACAAAAATTAGCAGATTCACTCAAAAATATTTCAATAAATCATCTTGCCATCTGGCAAGATTCCACATGGACATGGACATGGAAAGGAAACAGAATAATAAAACTGTGTAAGATGGATCTGAGCATCAACATTTGGAGAAAACATCATTCTCTGGTGGTTGGTGCTAAAGAGCCTTTATTCCCACTGTGAGCAATAGTGCAAACTGTGCTAATATTTAACACAAGAAAATCCACCCTTGCTGGTGCCAAGGCACAACCGTTATTTCATTTTGGTGCCCCCTATAATCATGAAATAGTGGTATGGAATGAGCTGCCAAAGGTAATTTTTGGCATGTGTGTTGTTTCCATTGCATATTTTTATCTTAAAATGTGTGGGAACCTTACATTCTCTGGTTCTTGCATCTTGGAAAAGGGATATCTATGCAGGTTGTTGGGTCCCCTCTTATTCCATGGTCACCACTGGGCCATAAGTTGGGAACTCAAGCCTGTGACCTAGTACCTTCTCAGTCCCATGCCTCTTTGACTGCAAAAACAGAGCTGGTCATTCCTCACCAAATTATATCCTGTGAGGGAGCTTTGCCAGTAGAGCCCTTGTCCGCCACAGATGAGAATAAGTCTACCAAGACATGATCTGCTTGGGGAGGAAAGGTGACCGATCTCTCAAAGGAGAAGGGCCAGGAGCATGTTCCTCAATGGGCTTTTATTGGATTCAATTTGTGCAGGAATACAGGTAAAGCTCATCAATCATTGTCAAGCAGTAAGGATCAAACAATAGATAATATACAAAGAACTATGAGGGCTTATTCTGAGACAGGATCAGTTAGCTAAAGGGCTATAAAACTTGGGAAACAAACTCATTTCATGCTTGGACCCTTATCAGAAAATTGAGGGCATTCTTAGCAAAGCAGGTTTCACAGAATTTTATGTATTCTTTCTTAGGCCCAACTGCCCCAGGGAACTGCCCTTTCCTGCCCAGAGCTGCACTGCCCTCCAGTGTTGTTTCAGGCTTAAGTCAGGCAGGGGAAATAAGGCAGCCAAGAGATTAGGAGACTTCCTGCAGACAGAATGAGGACTCAGGCTATGTTAAAGCTGAGAGGCAAGGGTCCATCCCTCCCTTTTTCTGTAGGCCCCCAAGTCCTTCCCTGAGAGCCCCTTCATGACTATGCCTGTCTTAGGTCATCCCTCCCTTGAGGAATCTTACCTGTCGTTGGCTAACCAGTCATCTGCCTGGGGCCAAGCAGGGTGAAGTAAAAGGGGGCAGAGGCAGTGCCCCTGCCAGGTAGATAAGCTTTGTCACCTTAGGGCTTATGGTACCAAGGTCTCTCACTCAACCTTAGCCAAGGGTGGGTTACAGCTTCGGAAACCAGGCAGAGTTGTTCCCAAAAATATCCCCTGCAAATAAATATAGATTTAAATATATTTGAGGAGAAATATATGCTAAATAAAGTTAAAAATTTCTAACCTTTATGTATCATAGCCTCACAGTTTCTAAGATGAATGTGATATTTGCTTTTGACTCTACAAGACTTTAGGTGTGAAATAATGAAAGAATAAATCAATTCCACTTCCAACTTTCCTCCTCTCAGTGAACAATCCCTGATGTTCACCAAAGTGAGCTTTCATTCTCTTCCTGCCCTCATCCAGTCCCTCAGCAGGTCCTGGCATGTGTTTGTCTGCCTAATTACAGTTCAACCTATCTACCCTCTTTGTCTCAACTGTCACCTCCCTAAACCATGTCACCCTATCTCTCACTGGGACAAATGCAACAGCCCCTTGCTGGTTTCTCTGCTCTCTTTCTTTTTTCCTTCCTCTAATCCTTTTTTCATAGCACAAGAGAACTCTTTATAATATTTGCACCTGGTCATATCACCACTTCAATACCCTTCATAGTTTTATTAGGAGTGCTTTTTAGTGAAGTCAAACATGCATGCAGAAAAGTGCAGGGTCACAGGGTAGAGCTTGATGGATTTTTACAAGTGAACCCCCCATATAACCAGCACCCAATGTAAGAACCAAATCATTGCCTGTACCCCAGAAATCCTCCAGTCTCCACTTCCCCCAGCTAGCCTGACTTCAGGGGCCATAAACCAGTTTGCCTGAGTTCAAGCTTTCTATAACTGGCTCCTACAGTGTGTACTCTTTTGTATTGGCTCACTTTGCTCAAAAATGACATTTAAGAAATTCATTCATGTTGATGTGCCTAGTAGCAGTTCATTCCATCTTTTTGCCATATCCTCTTGTATGAATATACTCAGAGTCTAACATATACAGGGTCTGTAATATTTCTGTTGAATAATTATTGAGCAATAATGATATCTATTAAAAGCTTTGCTGAAAACCAGTGCTTCTAGAGTCTGAAGTGATATGTTGTGGCCATCACATCTCTCTTCCCAAAATAAATTCAAATTAATACTGACTCTCATTCAGATTTCATTTTAAAAAGAGAAACTGTGCCACATCTACAAGATAATCCTTTGGTCAACACAGCACTGGGACAATGAGAAATGAAGACACCTGGTTCCCTTTGCAATTGCATACGGAATTCTGTTTTTGGAAACTGGAATAGGACATTTTTTAGTCTTGGATCCATCACTCCTAGTTTGTCTTCCAGAAAGTTGGCTGGATTCATTAATTCCAAAGGCTTTAGTCTCCCTGGAAAGAAACTTCATCTATTGCACCTGAATGACTTTGATATGAAACTGAAATTATCCTGATGCAAACCTAATCCCATTAAGAAGAAGGCTAAGAGCATGAGAATAGGAGAGAGGCTGCCTCCAGTAAGTGTTCCCAGCCAAGTATGCTACATGCTTTGTACACATGCATCAAAAATGGCATTTTGCATAAGTGGTTTTTATTCAGAAGCTTATTGAGAAATAACCTCTCTATCACAGCACCCCCTCAGTGGGTAATTGACAAATGCTTACTTTTGCATGCAAAAAAAATGTAAATCTCAAACAAACTATAGAATATGCACAGCAACACAGAGCATTCTTCCTTTAACTAAAATGCACAGCCATTTGTTGGAAAGACATTTTATCATTTGCTAATCTTCCAATTTTATGTAATGTTATATCACCTAAAATTTTGTTAAGGCTAATAAAAAAATTCCTAGGCTAAGTAGGTTTTCAAATTTGATAAACCATATCAATTTTCAGAATTGATAAATCAATTCCATTGACATTGCTGGTGCAGGCCAAATCTGTAGGGCCCCACAATTGAGTCAAAAACTACTATTTACTTTGATAAGTGTTTTTGGACACTTTAAGTTTTGTCTTGGAGCAAATGCCCCATCTTGTCACCTTAGGCTCAGGCCTGACTGAAAGCATCATTTCACTACCTTTTTGCCTCTACTGTGGTTGCGAGAAAGTAGATCAACACTTGTGATGGTTGTTTGCAGGCAGTCTGACTTCTTTCACTGGATTCTTTTTGGTTTTGTCTGTCTTTGGTTTCACTAGGGTGTACTTAGCTATGGATTTCCTATTACTTATTTTGCTTGAAATATATTGGGTTTCTTGAATCTGTGGGTGGGTGTCATTTGTTAGTTATAGAAAATTTTCAGCCATTATCTTTTCAACTGTTTTGTCTTCACTCTCTCATTCTTCTCTTTTTAGGGCTCTGATGAAGATATATTAAACTTTTACACTGTATGCTCTGTGCATTTTCCCTTTACTTCTGTATTTTTCACTTTTTATCTGTCCATGTTGATTTTTGCACATACTTCTAAACTATCTCCCAATTCATTAATTCTCTCTTAAGCTCTGTCTGATTTGGTTTTCAAACTATCCAGTGAGTTCTTAATTGATTATTGCATTTTTTGTTCTGAATTTTTTAAAATTTCTATTTAACTTTTTCCAATTTCCTGTCCATTTTTTAAAAATATTTTATTTATTTGTTTTTAGAGAGAGGGGAAGGGAGAGAGAAAGAGAGGGAGAGAAACATCAATGTGTGGTTGCATCTCAGGAACCCCCACTGGGGACCTGACCTGCAACCCAGGCATGTGCCCTGACTGGGAATCAACCTGGCAGCCCTTTGCTTTGTAGTCCAATGCTCAATCCACTGAGCCACACCAGCCAGGGCTCCTGTCCATTTTTTAAGCCTGGCTTTATCTCTTACAATGTGGTGTTATATACACCACATCTAATAATTTTAGTGTCTGCAGTACTTATGATTTTGGTGTGTCTTGTTTCTCCTCATCCTCGCTCATGGTGAGTTATGACCTTGTATCTGGTTATCTTCATGCACTAGATAAATTATTTTTGTAAGTATGCGGTAAAATTATTTTAGGCCTCAGATGGTGTTGCCTCCCTTTAGGGAAGATTTTTATTTGTTTCTATAGCTCACTGGGGTGAGTAGCAGTCTTGGACTGCCTCAAACCAACTTCAAGTCTTGAGGTTTTCTCAAGGGCTACAGAACTGTGAGAAAGCTGTTTATATCAGTTCATCCTTACTCCTGTGGTGAAGTCCTTCAGGAATGCCAGCCCAAAGTGGAAGTAACTTTATCGAAGTCTCCAACTTGATGGGCCTCAAATTCTTTTTTCCCCTTGACTTTGTGAGGCCACCGAAAGCACAGTACATGTTTCATTCATCTCTTTCTATTTAGTCAATGCCTGTAAGATCCAAAGAGACCCTATGTGCCAGGATCTGTCTGTGGGTTTCAATCTTCTTCCAGAATTTTCAGTATCTTGTTAATTCTTTCATGCTTTAAAATTTTTATTTTATTTATATCACATTTTGCCTGGCTTTTGGGGTTATCCTTTGTGGAAGAGCTATAACAAATTATCTAATCTGCTATTACTGGAAGTGGCAGTTCCCCCAATGAAAAAAAAGCTCAAGGATAGATAAAACTGTACTTATAAAAATTCTCATCAAAAAAATGCTCTTACAGGCCCTTTAAAAATTTTCCAAGTGATAGAGCTTTACATGTCTTAACTCATTTAGTGCTTGCTGAAACTATCTCAAATTCTATACTATTATTATCCACATTTTAAAATGAAGAAAATGTGGGCCAGAGACATGGAATAGCTTGACCAAATTATACACAATTAGTAATGGGCAAAGCAATGATTTAAACCCAGGCCTGGCTAACTTCATTGCCCATTCTCTTTGTCTCTGCATTAGAGACAGGATTGAAGACTGATATTTTAATCTATGTTTTGTGCAAGCAGAAAAGAGTTCTTCGGGAGATGAGTGGCAACCATGAACAGCCAAGAAATCAATGGATAAAATATGCTTTCACTGCATATTTTATACAAATTACTTCAACCATAAAATTTGACAGCTTGTAAATAATGGCTTAAAGAATCCAGAGAGTAGAGAGGTAAAATTAATTTAGAGGTTGATTGTCCCTAGTCTTTAGCTGTAACCCCCAGTTCTCTGCTTCCCAACCCCAAACGGCATTTCATGGATATTCATTTCAATTCTCTTTCATTCTCTCCCAGTGTCAAAATGATGGAGGAGTCATAACATACATGTACATTTATTTTAGGAAGTATATAGGTTGAAAGTGAGTTTACATTTCTTAAATAATTGAAAGTACTTTATGTTTTAGCAGGAACAAAGCAGCATGGGTTGATAATAAACAACTAAACATTAACTCATTAAGTACTTACATGCTCAGCTAAGATTTATAGTAATCTAACTCCAGAGTAAGTTGTGAGTTGTCTTAAAGGAACATTATAATACATTTTTATTATTACTTTAAAATATGAAATAATCAATTGTTTTGTATAAAGCACTGAGTATAAACACAAGTTCCAGGAAAGTATCAAAAACAATAATTTAAAATTCTTATTAACTTCTGTTTTGGAATTGAATGCATGAGGCTACCTCAAATATGTACACGACAACACAGTTTCTCTCCAGAACTATTCTAGTAATCATCTAATAGGCAAACCCACGCTGCAGAGCGGTACTTCCTGGGACTCTTAAAATGCAGACCCTGGGGCAGTAGGTCTAGATGGGACCTCAGATTCTGCATTTCTAACAAGCTTTCAGGTGATGCTCATGCTGCTGGTCATGGGGTATTTAATTTTTAAGATACAAAATCGAGAAAGATAATCCTTGAATACCAAAGAGGAGATGTAAGAAAAATCCAGTAATTGTACCCATAATATATGTTTAATCATATTGTGATTAGGTTTAAATATAAGTCAATTTGTCCAAATAAGTGAGATAAGACTTTTAACTTAGCACTGCTCTTTTAATATTTTCTACCATGCAAATGAATATGAAGCTGGCTTGTGGAACACATTTTGTAGATTTTTTTATCGATATTTATAACTTTAGCAGTTTTTGAGGTAGCAGCCCGTCGAGGGCTAGAAGATGGTAGCCTCAAAGAAAAGGCCCTGGGAAGTATGTATGCCTTCAGGAGAGGGTGAGAGGGCCGAGTGTGTTGTACCTTCACACTTATGAAGATAGGAAAACAAAAATGTTTTCATGGCAAGTTGCAAATAAAAAATAGAGAAAAATATAAACTAAATGTCTTGCCCTTACCAGCATGACCCAGTTGAGCATCATCTCACAAAGTGAATGGTCACTGGTTTGATTCCTGGTCAGGACACATGCCTGGGTTGCAGCCCAGTCCCCTGTTGGGGCAGGGGGTATGAAGAGCAACTGACAGATGTTTCTCTCCCTCTCCTTCTCCCTCCCTTCCCCTCTAAGTAAACAAATAAATAAAATCTTTAAAAATAAATAAAAATAAACTAGATGGCTTCATAGGCAATACTATATTTATGCTAAGGAATGGAAGTATTTCTTCTTTCTACACACTAAGTTTAAATAAGACAGCATGCTTTTATTATTCTAGATTGTAATTCATTTGAAATAGAGGACTCATTTCAAATATAGAAAATCATCCACTACTATTACAAAAAAAAAATGCATGGCCAATATGACAATGCATGGCAAGAGGAGAGATGGGGAGTAAGAAAGAGGAAAGACAAAATAATAAGTCTTAGAGTGGATGTTTAGCTATTACTATTTTTATCACCCCCCCCCAAAAAAATGATGCATCTTAACTTTTTTATTATTATACAAAGAGATCCAGAGTTAAGTAACCATTCTGTTCTAACCATAAAACTCTTATGAGGAGAAGTGATTCCAAATGCCCTTGGTCAGCAATATGAAAGATAGTACTCAGTTTATGTTGCAACTAAATCTCAGCTTGTAAAAATGAGCCAGATGTCTTACTCAACATTTTTGTCCCTCATCTTTAGTAAAACAAGGACTCTTGAAGAGATCAAGAAACATGTAGACAAACAAGCTAATAATACAATGGCAATGGAATAAAAAATAACATCAAAATTTCTCAACATAGCCTTGTTTCTGACTGGAGGATAATACATGTTTCATCTTCAAGAAACTTGATAACATTGGGTTCAAAACTTACTGTTGGCACAATATTCTGAAAACTCACCAACCCCAAATGCTTCAAGTTCACTGTGTGATCAAGTATTATTCTCAGCATTGAATTATTTTGTTTTCTCTTTTTCATTTTCACTTTCTATGTAACTAAAAGTTGAATTGGGATTAGTGGAGCAAGGATATGGCTTCAAACTCCATAAAGATTTATTAACTATACTAATTCTAAAGTTGCAGACTTACTTTGTAAACATTTGGTTGTCTTTTAAGTACATTGTGTAAAAAAAGAAAATATAGTCTTACTTCACATGTATGTTGTCCTTCATGTTTTCATGTAGATGCTAGTTTCTACCTGGTGCCATGACCTTTCATCCTGATGGACATTTTTGAACATTTGTTTGTAATGTAGATCTGTTGGCTATGAATACAATCAGCTTTCACTGATATGAAAATGTCTCTTTTTCACTTTCTTTGAATGATATTTTTCCTTCATAAGAAATTGAAGCAAAGTTGATAGTTTTGTGGATTTTTTTCATCATTTTAAAGATATCCTTCTTTTGTTTTCTGATCTCATTGTATTTCATTGCAACTCAGCTTGTATTCCTGTATTGTCTTTTTTTTTCTCCAGCTAATTTCAAGATTTTCCTTTTAGCATTGTTTTTCAGCAGTTTAACTATAAAGTGCCTCGGTATAGCTTTTATATTTATCTAGCTTGGAGTTTGATGAGCTTCTGGGATCTGTAAGTCATGTTTTCATCAAATTGGGCAAATATCTGGCCATTATTTCCTCAACAGTGTTTATATTTCAATATCACTTGCTTCTCCTTCTGGCCTCCAACCACATGTATGTTGACCATTGATACTGTCCACTGGTCCCTTGAGGCTCTGTTTATTTATCTTCAATTTTTTTCTCTCTGTTCCTTAGATTGAATTATTTTTGTGGATGTCTTCAAATTAATTACTCTTTATTCTGACATTCCCTACCTGCTGTCAAAACTATCTAGTGATATTTGCATTGCAGTTACCATACTTGTAAGTTTCGTAACTTCATTTGGGTCTTCTTTATAGTTTCTAATTCTTTGTTGAAATTTCCAATCTGTGCACTTATTAAGATTATATTTTTCTTAATTTTTTGAACATGTTTATTAAAATACCTTTTAAATCTTTGCTAAGTGCAACATCTAGGCCATCTCAAAATTGGTTTGTGTTGATTACTTTTCCTCTTGACACTGGTTCTCCTTTTTCTGTTTCCCAATATGTCTAATAATTTTTCATTGTTTTTATTTTTCTTCTCCAGCCACATTCAGCTATTCAGTTGGAAGTACAGAGTGGGGAGAGTACATTTTAACTAAGGTTGTGTTGCCCTGGCTGATGTTGCTCAGTGGATTGGGTGCTGACCTGCATACAGAAAGGTTGCCAGTGAGATTGATTCCCAGTCAGGGCACACGCCTGGGTTGCAGACCAGGTTCCTGGTTGGGGGCGTGCAAGAAACAACTGATTAATGTTTCTCTCACACATTGATGTCTCTCTCCCTCCTTTCCTCTCTCTCTAAAAATAAATACATTTTTTAAATGAACTAAGGGTTGTGGTTTGGCCATAGTAATGTTAGTGAAGCTAAAATGGAGCCAAGATGTTGAAAGTGTTTTCAAGGGAGTGATTATGATTGTTAGAATATAAATTGAGTCAGAGAATACAGCCCTATAACTTGAAGGATTGCTGGAGTTAAAAACTAATGGTTTGCACATAGCCACCTTACAGTCCCCACCCATCCACATAACAAGAACTTCAGTGGCAGTTGTTCATGGCTAAATAGTAACAGATATAGACTACACATGTATATCAATTGTGGATAAAATATTATAGAGACTAGATTCTGTTACTTTCCTTTTTTCATTATTGACTCTTATGATCAGGTAGTTCAATGACTGAATGATCATCATGAACTTGGTTTCAGGCTTTGTTAGTGCATATCTGTGGGAGTCCAAAGTGCTCGCCTAACCCTCTAACTTGGCCAGACCAAAACTTCAACCTTGTTTTCTTTTCCTTGTGGATCTTTACGGGGCTTGGAATTAGATTTTGTTGGGGCTAGACTAGACTAAATCTTGTACAAGCATGTGGTCCTAACTTGTAAGGCAGACTTTCTGGTGTCTCATCTGGATGCCTCATGAGTTAAAGTGGTGTTAACAAGGTCTCTCGAGACTTCTGGCCAAGATGGAGGCATAGGTGGTAACACTGTGCCTCCTCTCACAACCAAAATTAAGGACAACAAAGATTTAGAAATAAGAAAACAACCAGAACTCATAGAAAATTAAACTGTACGGAAGTCCAACAACCATTCATCCAGACCGGTAAGAAGGGCGGAGTCGCAGCAGGAAAAAATGGAGGTGCGGACTGGGCATACAGGCAGCAGCAGCTGGCAGATCCCAGGCGCATAGGCAGGGACTAGCAGACCCCAGGGGCACAGGTGGCAGCTAGCAGACCCCAGGCATGGGGTAGCAACTGTGAAGACCCAGTGAGGCCACGCAAGGCGGCTGGCTGACCAGGTGGTCCCACATTTGCGCACAGATAATCCAGGCAAAGGAGAAGCAATGGAAGGGACTGGAATCCGAGAGAGAGCAGAGCAAGTGCCATTGTTTCTTCTCAGATCCCGCCCTCACATACAACATCACTACCCAGCAACTGGGATGCCCCGCCCTGGGAAACACCTAAGGCTCCACCCCTCACTATGTAACAGCCGCGACTAGACCAAAAAAAAAAAAAAAAAAAAAAAAAAAAAAAAAAAAAAAAAAAAAAAAAAAAAAAAAAAAAAAACAGAAACAAAAATGGCTCAAACCAGAGAACAAATCAAAGCCCCAGAGCCAATTTATCTAAGCAATGAAGAGATAGCAAACCTATCAGATGCACAATTCAAAGCCCTGGTGATCAGGATGCTCACAGAATTGGTTGATTTTGCTCACAAATTAGAGGAACAAATGGAGGCTACAATAAGTGAAATGAAGAAAAACGCATAGGGAACCAATAATG
This sequence comes from Anoura caudifer, assembly GCA_004027475.1. Taxonomy (NCBI): domain Eukaryota; kingdom Metazoa; phylum Chordata; class Mammalia; order Chiroptera; family Phyllostomidae; genus Anoura; species Anoura caudifer. Next base: position 950 of record PVKU01016644.1, on the reverse strand, counting down.
AGGGGAGGAAAACTGGGACTCAAGTCAATGGAGTGGACCAGAAGGGAGAAAGAAACAACCAAACAGAAAACAAGGAAGAAACAAGAATTCAAAAAAAAAAATGAGGAGAGGCTTAGGAACCTCCAGGACATCTTTAAACATCCCAACATCTGAATTATAAGGGTACCAGAAGGAGAAGAGGAAGAGCAACAAGTGGAAAACTTATTTGAACAAATAATAAAGGAGAATTTCCCCAATCTGGCAAAGGAAACAGTCTTCCAGGAAGTCCAGGAAGCTCAGAGAGTCCCAAAGAAGTTGGACCCAAGGAGGAACATGCCAAGGCACATCATAATTCCATTAGCCAAGATTAAAATGAAGGAGAGAATTCTAGAAGCAGCAAGGAATAAGGGCACAGTCACCCACAAAGGAGTTCCCATCAGACTGTCAGCTGATTTCTCACAAGAGACCTTATAGGCAAGATGGGGCTGGAAAGAGGTATTCCAAGTCATGAAAGTCAAGGACCTACATCCAAGATTGCTCTATTCAGCGAAGCTGTCATTTAGAATGGAAGGGAAGATAAAGTGCTTCTCAGATAAGGTCAAGTTGAAGGAGTTCATCATCACCAAGCCCTTATTATATGAAATGTTAAAGGGATTTATCTAAGAAAAAGAAGATAAAAAATATGAACAGTAAAAAGACAGAAAACTCACAGGTATTAACAACCACACCTAAAACAAAAGCAAACTAAGCAAACAAGTAGAACAGGAACAGAACCACATAAATGGAGATCACATGGAGGGCTAGCAACAGGGGAGTGGGAGGAGGAGAGAGGGGGACAAGGTACAGAGAACAAGTAGCATAGACAGTGGGTAGAAAATAGAGGAGGGGGAGGGCAAGAATAGTGTGGGAAATGTAGAAGCTAAAGAACTTATGACACAGGGACATGAACTAAAGGGGGGAAATGTGGGTGG
>PVKU01016643.1:0-13890 GCA_004027475.1 Anoura caudifer | reverse complement strand
GAAAGAAAGAAAGAAACTAGAACACCAGCTTACATTACACACCAGAATGAAGTCAAAATGGATAAAATACTTAAATGTAAGTCATGACACCATAAAATTCCTACAGGAAAATATAGGCAGGAAAATTTCAGAAATCCCAGGCAGCAATATTTTTGCCAATACATCCTCTACAGAAAGGGAAATAAAATTAAGAATAAACAAATGAGAATACATCAAATTAAAAAGCTTCTTCATTGCTAAAGAAAAATCATCAGAATGAAAAGGGAACCAATCATATGTGAAAACATATTTGCAAATAATACTTCAGACAAAGGTTTGATCTCCAAAATATATAAAGAACTCATGTGACTCAATGCCAGGAAGACAAACAATCCAATTAAGAAATGGGCAAAAGACCTGAGTAGACACTTCTCCAAAGAGGACATACAGAGGGTGAATAGGCATATGAAAGGATGCTCAACATCACTAGCCATCAGAGATGCAAATTAAAACCATAATGAGATGCCACCTCTAACAGGTCAGAAAGGCCATCATTAACAAATCAACAAACAAGTGTTGGAGAGGGAGGAGAATAAAAGGGAATCCTACTACACTGTTGCTGAGAATGCAAACTAGTGCAGCCACTGTGGAAAAGAGTATGGAATTTCCTAAAAAAACTAAACATGGAATTTCCTTTTGACCCAGCAATTCTACTGCTGGGGTTATTCCCTAAGAATCCTGAAACACCTGTTCAAAAGAACCTATGCACCCCAATGTTCATGCAGCATTATTCGCAATAGCCAAGTGCTGGAAATAGCCTAATTGCCCATCAGTAAGTGAGTGGATCAAAAAACTGTGGTACATTTACACAATGGAATACTACACAGCAGAAAGAAAGAAGGCACTCCTACCCTTCCCAACAGAATGGATGGAACTAGAGTGTATTATGCAAGTGAAATAAGCCAGGTAGTGAAAGACAAATACCATGTGTTCTCACCTATAACAGGAACCTAATGAACAAAACAAATGAGCAAAATAGAACCAGAGGCGTGGAGACAAGGAACAAACTAACAGTGACCAGAGTGGAGAGGGTTTTGGGGGATAACAGAAGAAAGAAGGGGAAGGGCCTAGTTAAAGAACAAGTATAAATGACCCATGGACATGGACATTGTGGTAGTGATTGACTGAGGTAGCAAGTGTGGGTGGGGCAGGGGAAAGCAATGGAGAAAAATTGATGAAGTTGTAACACAACAAAAACTAAAATAACTAAAATAAAATAAAATTATTAAATAAATATTTTATTATATTATTTTTCTAAATGCATTTTCTGTTTTGGTAAAAATGATATTTTCATTAAGTTTATACATGAGTGGTAGAAGATTTTTATTTACTTCTATTGTTAACTGGTTTCCTATTTGCCATCTGTCTCTACAATGTCTTCTCCAATTTTCAGATTAATATAGATTTGTATTTCAGAAAGATGAATAACTTCAAGATAGATATTGCAAGCAGGTGCATGGAACATGTGTGAGCATGTGTTTATTTTGCCTTGACTTTTAGAAAAGTGGGGTTGATGGAATACAAAATCCTGAGTCACAACTTTAACCTATGATTCCAATGATAATGCTCCAATGAGCATATAGAACTACATCTGTGATGTCTAAGATGAGGTTGGTTTATTTTTTGATTTGTGAAAAATCAGTTTTTCTCCTTCCTATAGTCTACCTCCCTCCTGAATGATTATAAATGTTCACTTTATTATTATCATAGCTAGAAAATTTTTCCAGGATATATGTCCTTTAGTCCTGCCATCATGTGATAAAACATTCTAATCTTTATCTATAGCTCTAGAAGTTTGTTCTCCCCCAACCTATCATATCTTTGATTATTACTTCTGTCAAATTACTCTGATTTATCTTCAAGGACCACCAGTTACACTTTGTTAGGTTTCTGTCATCTTTACAGGTATTCCATCTTTCCTCATAATTTTCACAACTTTACAATTTTTTTGTACTTGGAAAAATAATCTCAAGTTTACCCTTTACATTATCAATACTGTCTCCTAAAGAAGCAACTCCAGTTTTTAATTGAACAAATGGATTTTATTATTTTTTACTTACTTTATTGTTGTTTAATTACAGTTGCCTGCATTTTCTCCCCACCATTCCCCCCCACCCCAGCCAAATCCACCTCCCTCCCTTGCTTCCACCCTCTCTCTTGGTTTTGTCTCTTTGTCCTTTATAGTACTTACTAAAAACCCTTCTCCCCACTGTCCCCTCCCCTTTCCCTCTGGCTATTGTTAGATTGTTCTTAATTTCAGTGTTTCTGGTTATATTTTGTTTGCTTTTTTCTCTTGTTGATTATGTTCCAGTGAAAGGTGAGATCATATGTTATTTTTCCTTCACCACCTGGCTTATTTCATTTAGCATAATGCTCTCCAATTCCATCCATGCTGTCACAAAGGGTAGGAGCTCCTTCTTTCTCTCTGTTGTATAGTATTCCATTGTGTAAATGTACCATAGTTTTTTGATCCACTCATTTGCTGATGGGCACTTAGGTTGCTTTCAGCACTTGGCTATTGTAAATTGTGCTGCTAGGAACATTGGGGTGCATAGGTTCTTTTGGATTGGTGTTTCAGTGCTCTTAGGCAACTGAAGTAAATATCAACCAAAAGAAATGGAAGGAAAGATAATAAGAAAAAAATTGTTAGGTTGATAAAAATTTCACATTTAAAATCCATTTGTTCAATTACAACAACAAATGGATTTTAAATATGAAATTTTCATCAACCTAACAATTTTTTTCTTACTATCTTTCATTTCTTTTGGTTGATATTTACCTTAGTTGCTTGCTTCCTTACCATATTCCGTTTATTTTTTATAAATGCTACCTTTAAGGACAGCATGGATAGAACTGGAGAGCATTATGCTAAGTGAAATAAGCCAGGTAGTGAAAGAAAAATACTATATGATCTTACCAAATTAAGTGGAACTTAATTAACAAAACAAACAAGCAAGCAAAATATAACCAGAAACAATGAAATAAAGAACAAACTGACAGTAAGCAGAAGGGAGGGAGGAGGGGGTTAATGGGGAATAAAGGAGAAGGGTTGTCAAGAAAATGCATAAAAGATCCATGGACAAAACCAAAGTGGTGTAGGATTGATGGTGGGAGGTGGAAGGTGGGAGTGGGTGGGGCAGGGGAAAGTGGTGGCAAGAAAATAGAGAAAACAATAATTGTACTTGAACAACAATAAAAATTTTAAAAATAAATGAATAAAAGTTATATTTTCCTTTGTCCTGCTAATGATTACAAAGAAGTTTTACAAAACTATATTCTTCTAGGTTCTTTTCATGTTTGTGCATGTTCTATGATTCAGTTTAAACATCCTCTTTCCCTGGTTTTAAGGTATTTTTTTCAAGGGCTCATGATATTTTTCCCAATCATTTTAATGATGACACATTGTTTATCAATATACTGTTTATAGATAATTCTTTATCCTTTGCCATCTCAATCTCAATTTCTCAATCAAGTACACAATCCCATTATCAACTAGAGGTGGATGAAAATTAACACTAGGGTTTGCAGATTTCCCTTGGTTTTACCATACCAGGATTTTATATTCTATCACTCTGCTGTTTCAAAGCTAAAATTAGGGAAAAAATCCTGGAATTATATAAAACCACTTTCTGTGAAGCTACTGAAGCAATAGTTTTCCTTGAATTTCTTTGATGGCTTCTGTCTTAAACAAAAATGTAGTACATTAAAATCTGCAATCTTCAACATGCCCTCATATCAAGCCTTTTATATCAATGACCTAACCCATAAGCAGTTTACTCAATAGACTATACTTCCCTGATTTAAATTAACTGCCATTTTTATTATATTTTATTGATTATGCTATTATATTTGTCCCATTTCTCCCCCATCATTCCCCTCCACCCTGCAAACCCCCTCCCACCCACATTCCCCCCTTTAGTTCATGTCCATGTGTCATAAGTTCTTTAGTTTCTACTTTCCCCCATTATTCTTGCCCTCCCCTTGTCTATTTTCTACCCACCTTCTATGCTACTTATTCTCTGCACTCTGTACCTGTTTCCCCTCTCTCCTCCTCCCACTCCCCTGTTACTAACCCTCCATGTGATCTCCATTTCTGTGTTTCTGCTCCTGTTCTAGATGTTAGCTTAGTTTGCTTTTGTTTTAGGTGTGGTTGTTAGTATCTGTGAGTTTGCTGTCTTTTTACTGTCCTATTTTTTATCTTCTTTTTCTTAGATAAGTCCCTTTAACATTTCATATAATAAGGGCTTGGTGATGATGAACTCTTTGAACTTCACCTATCTGAGAAGTGCTTTATCTTCCCTTCCATTCTAAAGGACAGCTTTGCTGGATAGAGCAATCTTGGATGTAGGTCCTTGCTTTTCATGACTTGGAGTACTTGTCTCCAGCCCCTTCTTGCCTGGAAGGTCTCTTTTGAGAAATCAGCTGACAGTCTGATGGGAACTCCTTTGTACGTAACTGTCTTCTTTTCTCTTGCCGCTTCTAGGATTCTCTCCTTCATTTTAATCTTGGCTAATGTAATTCTGATGTGCCTTGCTGTGTTCCTCCTTGGGTCCACCTTCTTTGGGATTCTCTGAGCTTCCTGGACTTCCTGGAAGTCTATTTCCCTTGCCAGATTGGGAACACATCCAATGTGTTCAAATAAGTGTTCCACTTGTTGCTCTTCCTCTTCCCCTTCTCGTACCCCTATAATTCAGATGCTGGGAGGTTTAAAGATATCCTGGAGGTTCCTAAGCCTCTCCTCATTTTTTAAAATTCTTGTTTCTTCATTCTTTTCTGTTTGCTTGTTTCTTTCTTCCTTCTGGTCCACTCCATTGATTTGAGTCCCAGTTTTCCTCCCATAACTTTTGGTTCCCTGTGCATTTTTCTTCATTTCACTTATTGTAGCTTTCATTTGTTCATCTAATTTGTGACCAAAATCAACCAATTCTGTGAGCTTCCTAATCACCAGAGCTTTGAACTGTGCTTCTGATAGGTTAGCTACCAGTGCTTTGAACTGCATCTGATAGGTTGGCTATCTCTTGGTCGCTTAGATGAATTAGCTCTGGGGCTTTGATATGTTCTCCCGTTTGAAACATTTTTGGTGTTTTGTTTTATTTTGTTTTGTTTTGTTTTGTTTTGTTTTTGGTCTGGTCGTGGCTGTTACGTAGTCAGGGGTGAAGCCTTAGGTGTTTACCAGGGCAGGGCAACCTAGTGGCTGGGTTGTGATGCTGGATGCAGGGGTGGGGTCCAACAGGGAACAATGGTGCTTGCTCCACTCTCTCTCTCAGATTCTAGTCCCTTCGGTCGCTTTCTCCAAGCAAATTGGGCCCTTCTGGTGCTGACCTCTACATGAGTGGGCCTGCGCATGCTCCAGGACCCCGTGGGTCTCCCCAATGAACTCTCCTGTGAGGCTGGGACTCCCTCCCGGCACCTCAACCCCCACAAATGTTTTTCAATCGGTGCCTCCAGGCTTCACTTCCCAGTGCTGGAGCCCTGCATTGCACAGTCTGCCATGCTGCCCATATTTGGCTGGTTTATCTGCGTGTGAATGTGTGTCCATGGTCAACTGCCTGTGTGCCTCTCACTTGGTCTGCTTGTTGCCTCCCTGCACTCGGTAACTGCTACCTGTGCTCCTGGGTGCTCCAACTTTGGCTTGCGCCCCTGGGACCACCAGCCACTGCTTTTTCCTGCTGTGACCTCTCTCTGCCATCCACTGACTCCACCCCTCTTACCCGTCTCGGTAAATCATTGTCAGACTTCAGTACAATTCAATGTTCTATCTGTTTTGGTTGGGTTTTTTTGATTCTATATTTTTGTTGTCCTTAATCTTGGTTGTGAGAGGAGGCACAGTGTGTCCACCTCCATCTTGGCTGGAAGTTCTAACTACCAATTTTTAAGGATTTTTATAATCTTTCTGGATGTAGAAAAATAGTAAACAGTGGGATAAAAAGGTGTTTAGGCTAGAAAGTAAACTATGGCCAATATTGTAGATTGATTGGGTCATTCAACACCTACTCTAATTCACTTGTAACTTACCTTGCTTTACTATTAAGATTGGGAAAGCTGTACTTGCCTTGCCCAGTCTCTTTTGTAATTATGGTTACCTCTGAGACCAATGTTCTGGCACACAAATGCACCCATATAAGATTTCCAGGATGGAGGTAAATGACAAAGGTGGAAACCATGAAGGGATAATAGGTCTTCTGGAAGACACAGGATAAGGATATTTGGTAGCTCTGCATCACTTTAGTTGTTTCAGTTTCTAAATCTTCTGTACTGGATACCAAGAAGTGAGTTTTGAGAACCTGGGGATTCTACTAGGACAGACTGGGCATTTCTTGTGAATCTTTAGATCCTGGTTGTATAATATCTAGGCTTAATTATCTGATACATTACTTATATAATTTTTCCTATGTGATTTATAACTAAAACTACAGGGAAATACAGTGATTGGTAGTAGATGTGGTTTTAGGCAATAGACCAGCAATGACATGAAAATACACATATGATTGGTTATTTGATATGGAGGTAGTGTCACAAAAGAGTTACTATTATCTTCTGTAACCTCCTGAAATTAAATGCTTATTGAAGTCATCTTCAGCAAACTGTGTTGCTAAAGAAGCTCTGTTAAAAAAGCCAAAGTAATAAAATAACCAGGTCAGGATGCTAAGTACTTGGTTCACAGCACAGAGCTCCTAAAACTACTTATAAGAATTACTTGTCTCTTATAACAAGTTTGGTTAATGAAACCAAATATCATTGTTGAATTGCCATGTAGTTTTACTTTTCTATCCCATCCATATTTTTCTCTGACAGTTTGGACACTGATGAGAAAGAATGAGACACCAAGAAGTGGAAAAGAGATATTTGGGAGGATTCCAATGACTTTGAGCACATCCAAATTCTAAACCCTACTGAGATTCTCATGTCAGAAGAAGCAGCCTTCCTTCATCCAATTGATAAAACAGGTTTTAAGTTGTTTGAGGGCCTTGTATTGAATTTATCTATATTAGTTAATATAGACATGGGAATACCAATTTTCTATGTATACCCAGAGGGACCCCATGTTGGCAAATTTCTAATATGCATAATTCTCACTTCAGTCTCTATAAGTGGCAACTTTTACAATTATGGACATATAAAACATCCATCCCTACTACTCCTCATTTCATAAAGATTATGAGTCAAATCCAAGAATACACCAGGGAACAATTACAATTAAATCTCAGAAAGAATTGTATGCACCTCAAACATTATGATATGTCTTATTTTTGCAAAAATTTGCTATTTCAAAAAAATTTGCAAAATCTTGGATAGTATCGAGGATTATCATAAATTTATAAAATGGTGACTTCAATTGCTATTTCACCTTACATATGTTTACTGGAGTAAATCAATACATACCAGACATATACACATACAGTAAGCAGCTCTTGCCTCAGAAGAAATTTTTTCTCACATTTAAAAAAAGTCATAAAACAATCTATTCCTTTTTTACTTGTCTAGAACATCAATATAACTTCTTGTTCTTATTTGAGAACTACTCAGTTCTACAGGTCTCTGCCATACTTAATTTGATTGTCAGAAGTCTTGATCCTATTATACCCATCCACACACTCACCCATACACACACACACACACACACGGTTCACTACAATGAGGATATCATAAATATGGGGCCTAATGATAAAATAATGTCAGATAACTTAGGTGTCCTGGTAAGCATGTACTGATGCATGACAAAGGATGAAGAATAAATCTCATAAAATTTCAGGAGAATCAACAGTCTACAACATATCCAAATATCACCTCCAAAGTCAAAGACAATTTGCAACACTGGGAACTCTTATCATTAAGAAAAGGCATTTTCTTACAGTCCTTTATTTCTGTGATGTCAGTTGTTATTCTTCCTCTTTCACTTTTTATTTTATTTACTTGGATCTTTTCTCTTTTTTTGATGAGTCTGGTTAAAGGTTCATCAATCTTGTTTATTTTTTCAACAAACCGGCTCTTGGTTTCATTGATCTTTTCTGTTGTTTTTTAGTCTCTATGTTATTTATTTCTGCTCTGATCTTTATTATTTCCTTACTTCTACCTACTCTAGGCTTTGTTTGTTGTTCTTTTCTTAGCTTTTTTTAGATGTAGGGTTACATGGTTTATTTAAGATTTTTCTTGCCTCTTGTGGTAGGCCTGTAATCCTATGAACTTCCCTCTCAGGGTGATTTCCCTGTGCCCTATAGATTTTGGATTGTATGTTCAAATGTCCATAATATCCAAATCAATCTATAGATTCAAAACAATTATTATTAAAATACCAATGACATATTTTACAGATCAGAACAAATATCCTAAAACTTTATATGGAATTTATTTAAAAAAAAAAAAACAAATAGCCTAGCTGATCTTGAGAAAGAAGAGCAAAGTTGGAAGTAATCATAATACCTGAAATGAAAGTACATTACAAGGCTTTGTAATCAAAATAGCCTGGTACTGTTTTGATTATAAAAACAGGCATATAGATCAGTGGAACAGAACAGAGAGCCCAGAATAAACCCATGGCTTTATGGACAAGAAATATTTGACAAAGGGGGCAAGAATATACAATGGCTCTTCAATAAATAGTGTTGGGAAATTGCACAGGCACGTGCAAAAAAAATGGAACTTAACCACCAACTTTCACCACACAGAAGAATAAATTCAAAATGGATAAAAGACTTAAATATAAGTTGTGAGACCATAAAAATCCAAGAAAAAAATCAACAGTAAAATCGGAGACATCTCTTATAGTAATATTTTTGCAGATGTATCTCCTAGGGGAACAGAAATAAAAGAAAAAATAAACAAATGAGACTACATCAGGCTAAAATGCTTCTGCACAACAACAACAACAAAAACATCAATAAAATGAAAAAGAAACCCAGTGTATGAGAGAACATATTTGCTAATGAAAATCTGATAAAGGGTTAGTTTTCAAAATATTTAAAGAACTTATACAACTCAACACCAGGAACACAAACAATCCAATTAAAAATGGGTAAAGGACCTGCCCCAGCAATTCCACTGCTGGGATTATACACTAAGAATCCTGAAACACTGATTCTAAAATACTTATGCACCCCAAAGTTCATGGCAACACAATTAATAATAGCTAAGTGTTGGAAGCAACCTAAGTGCCCATCAGTGAATGAGTGTATCAAAAAACTATGGTACATTTACACAATGGAATACTATACAGCAGAGAGAAAGAAGGAGCTCCTACACTTTGTGAGAGCATGGATGGAACTGGAGAACATTATGCTATGTGAAACAAACCAGGCAGTGAAACAGAAATACCATATGATCTCACCTATGAGTGGAACCTAATCAACACAACAAACAAGCAAGCAAAATATAACCAGGGATATTGAAATAAAAATCAAACTGACAGTAACCAGAAGGCTGGGGGGGTGGATAATGAGGGGGTGAGGAGGGGAAGGGTCTTCAAAGAAAATGTACAAAGAAAAACATGAACAAAACTAAAGTGGGGTAGGATTGAGGGTGGGAGATGGGGAGGGTTTGGGTGAGGGGAGTGTAAGCAGCAAATGGAGGCAACTGTACTTGAACAACAACAATATAAAAGAAGCAGAAGAAATAAAAATAAATAAAAATTATTATTATTTAAAAAGGTAAAGCAAAAATGCTCAACATCACTAATCATCAGAGAGACGCAAATTAAAACCACAAGGAGATGTCACCTCAAACCTGAAAGAGTGGCCTCCATCAATAAATAACAAACAACAAGCACTGATAAAGATGTGGAGTAAAAGGAAATCCTCATGCACTGCTGACAGGAATGCAGATGGGTGCAGTCACTGTGGAAAACAGTATAGAGTTTCCTCAAAAAAATTAAAAATGAAACTGCCTTTTGACTCAATGATTCAACTTTGGGACTATATCCTAAGAATTCTGAAACACCAATTCAAAAAATTTATGCACCCCTGTGTTCACAGCAGCATTATTTACAATAGCCAAGTTTGGAAATAGCCTTAGTGGATGACTGGTTAAAAAAAGTGTGGTACATTAACATGATGGAATATGACATAATGGCAAAAAAAGAAATCTTACTTTTAGCAATAGCATAGATAGACCTGAAGATTATTATGCTAAGTGAAATAAGGCAGTCAGACAAAGACATATAACATATGATCTCACATATATGTGGAATCTAATTTAAAACAGAAACAGAGGCATGGATACATGGAACACACTGACAAATGTCAGAAGGAAGGGAGAGGAGAAAGGGGGAACTAGATGAAAGAAGGTGAAGAGATTACCTGAAGATCATATATGCATAACTCATAGACACAGACAACAGTGTGGTGATGGCCTCTAGGAAAGGGGGTGGGGGCTGGGTGGAGGTGGGCAATGTAGAGCAGGGAATGGAAGCATTTGTAATAGTGTCTACAATAAAAATAAAACAAAAAAGATAAAGTATTATGCTTAATTGTCCCATTTAAATAAAAAATACTGGTATATTTGAATATACTGTTCTCATTCATATATAAAACAAACTTCTGGACTGTTGGGCAAGATGTTATTCCACTTAATTTTAATGAGTCAGTAAATTGAAAAGATCCTCAAAGTGTCCATAGTTCATTGGGTTACTGTATGGAGCCTGTGGCAAGTTCCAGGAGGAAAAACAAGGAGAAAACCCAGAATTTGATAACAAAATTCTAACCTCTTCAGCCATCAACCTTTCTTTTTTAAAAAAGCAGCTCTTGTCTTGTTATTGGGCCCTAGTTGAGACTGAATGACTGATCATGAAACAACAAGTTATCAAGTAACCTGAGTTGCCATGAATAAAACCAGTGATTTCTCTCACACCAGACTGCAATATCTAAATCACACTTAAAAGAAGATAGATCTCATTTTATGGCCTCTAGCTGAAGGACAAGTGTATAAGGCTCCACAAGGGAAGCAGTAGAAAAAACTTCAGTCTTTCTTACCCGTAGAACTAAAACACTGAGTTAGGGAAACTAATTGTTGAATATAGTGGGAGAACCTTGGAACAGAAAGAGCCCAAAGAGGAATTTCAAAATATGCCTACATACATCTTTTGGGTGGCTTCTGAACCATACATTCATAGAACAAACTCAAAGTCTAGCTAATGATAAACAACCTGAACTTAAAGCAGTCACCATTCCACAATCAAAGTTTCCAGTTCAAGTTCAATCAGAATAATTGCTTGCAAAAACAAATAAGCATTGAAGAAAAATGTATAATGCCCAATATACTCTTCAAAATTATCCAAAGTACAAAGAACTAGGAAAATAAAATACATTCTCAAAAAAAGAAAGAAAATCAACTGTGAATAACTCAAAGATGATTCATATGTAAAAACTAATAATCAAGGTTTTAAAGTAGCTATGATAATTACCATAAATAAAATACAATAAATATGTCTCAAAAATAAAAAATAGGAAATCTCACCATACAAATATAAACAGTAAACATGAACCAAATGGAAATTCTAAAACTGGACATTAATTCTCTGCAATGCTTGCAGTGGATAGGGTGGAGGTGGAAAAAAGGTATAAGGGGGATAAATGGTAATGGAAAAAATACAATAAAAATATTTTTTAAAGAGAAATTCTACAAACCAGCTTTTAACTTGCTGTTGGGTTCTACTTGAATCTTAGCTGGATAAACTTAACAGCCAAATGGAGAAATAGAGGAAAGAGTAAATGAATTTGAACATAAATCAATGAACATTATCCAATATGAAAAAACAGAGATAAAAGTTAAAAAATAAAAGGCATGAACAAAATATTCAGGACTTGTTAGATGACACAAAAGCAGTGCAACATACATGTAACTGGATCACCAGAAGAGAAAGATAATGAGTCAAAGTAATGTATTTGAGGAAATAATGTTTTAAAATTTTCCAATTTGATGAACAACACACATTTTTAGACACAAAATGATCAGCAAATACAAATCAGAATAACCACAATAAAGTCTATGTCAAGGTACATCATAATAAATTTTTTAAAGTTGAAGATTGATTAAATCTTGAAAGCAATAAGAAAAAATTTACATAGAGAGTAACATCAGAAGAGAAGAAAAACAGTGAAACATTATGACAGTGGTAAAATGAAAGGATGAAGAACTCAGAATTCTATATTTAGCAAAAATATCTTTAGAAGATAAAAATAGAAATATTTTGAAATAAAAGAAAACAGAATTATTACAAACTATCTAAAGAAAATCCTCAGTCAGAAAGAAAATGATAACACAATGGAAACTTGGATTCTCAGAAAGGAATGTAAAGCATTACAAATGATCAATAACTGCACAAATGTAAAATACTAGTTTTTGCTTCCATATTCTTAGCTACTGTTTAAATCCATAAACATAAGAAAAGTAACAAATATAGCACCAAACATGAACATAGAGTGTTGCGAGGTTGCTACATTTTTGAAAATGCTTAACTATTAACTGCAAATGTGCTATAAAATGTTAGTTATGTACTATAATCCCTAGAGCAAACACTAAATAATGCAAGTATAATAAAGCTAAAAAGTCAATAGGAAAATTAAACTGGAATTATAAAAACATTCAAATAGTCAAAAGGGGGCAGTGAATAAAAAATAAATAAAATGTAGACACAAATCCACCCATTTAGATAATTACATTAAATGTTAACGGACTGGCTGCTGCAACTAAAATGAAGGTATTGCCCAAATACATTTTTAAATTCAAAGCATATGTTGTCTAAAAAATGTAGATTATGATATAAAGACAGATATGTTGAAAAATGGCATACAAACAGTAAGCATAAGAAGGTTAAAGCCCTAAGTTAATATCACATAAATTACATTTAAAGACAAAAATAACAGGAACTAAAGAGATACATTATGATTAAATGATCAATTCATCAAGAAGATTTACCAATTGGAGATGCAAATCGATAAAACAACAGAGCTTCAAGCAAAACTTGATGCAATTAAAGAAAGCAGATAATTTCACACTTAAAACTGGAGATATTAACACAGGAGCCCACAAATTCTTTCCCAAAGAGTCCGAAGAGTAAATATTTTAGGCTATGGGTTCATTCTTGTGTGTGTGTGTGTGTGTGCACGCGCGCGCGCGTGTGTGTGTAACCCTTTGGGAAAGTAAAGACCATTCTTGACAGGTTGTGGAGAAGCAATTGTTTATTTGTCTCAACAATCAGACAAAAGAAAACCACTATCAGTAACCTAGAATAAATTGATATTTATAAAAACTACACCCAACAAAAACAGAATACTTATTCTTTGCTACATTTACCAAAATTGACCATATACTCAGTCATATACAAGCCTAAAATTTAAAAGATTGAAATCTTGTGAGTATGCCCTCTGACTACAAGAGGGTTGACTTAAAACTTAATAACAATAATATGCCTAAGAAAACTCTAAATATTTAGAAATAAATCACTTTTAAATAATCAGTGAGTAAAACAAGAAATTACGAGGGGTATCATTCAGTGACTAAAACAAATAATTATGAAAATACAAAAAGTAAAAACTTGTCAGATGCAGACAAAACAGTACTTACACAGAAATTAAATGTTGATTTTGGAAAAGAAGAACTAAAATCAATTTTCTGAGTTTTCACCTTAAATAATTAAAAAAACAACTGAAAGTCTATCTAGATAGAAAATTAGGAAACATAAACAAAGAGAAAGAAGAAATTAATGAAGAAGAATATGAAAAGCTAACAGAAAATAAGTAAATCCAGTATCTTGTTCTTTAAAAGATGAATAAAATTGATAAACCTCTAGCAAGATTTATCTGGGAATTAAAAAGAGAAGACACATTTTTTTATTAGAAGTGGAAAATATATATTACT
>PVKU01016642.1:0-13893 GCA_004027475.1 Anoura caudifer | reverse complement strand
TTGAACCACCAGGGTTACTTTTTCTAAAAGAGAAATTTTGGTGTTGCCTCTCAGTTTCTAAACTGCCACCAAAAAGGCATCTCCTAAACAGGAGGGATTTCCTGGCCCTTTAGAGCTGCCAGTGCCCCCAGCCTGTGGTGTTTTCCTCTGTCTTGCACCTCCTGCCTGTCAAAGAAATAGCAGAGGGGTAACTGCATAAGTGAGGACCTTCTGAAGACAGCCAGTGAGTTTCTGCAGTTGTTTGGAGACCCAGCCAAGGTCAGGGATGAGGCACACGCCTATTGCAGGAAATAATTTGGAATGCCACCGTTGAAAATTTCTTACTGCCCAAATCTTTCTTCATGTTGCTAGTAAACTCCTTCTGAGGGTCAATGTAAAATGTGAAGATATATAGCAGTGGGCCTTTAGTACAGCAAAAGCGTTAGATTAATTCAAAATTGAAGTGTTCTCACTTTTGATGCATAAAGAGAAAAGTTGTTCATGGGCACAGCGGGAAAAGGTGCAGGCGACCCGCTACAGGCAAGGGCACTGCCCACACCCTGCCCTCCAGGCAGGTGCTCTAGGTGGGTTTCCCTTGGAAGGACCATACCCTGGGGAGTTCCGGCCTCGCCCAAAACTACTATGACTCAATTTAAAGTGCCCTGGAGGGGGCTCCCCCACGACATTCTGGGGGTTTCTTTTCATAAAAAATGGCAAGGAAAATCCGGTGCCTCTGGAGTTGCCACAGAAAAGGACATTTCCTTGTGGCACTTGTCTTCTGACTTCAATAAAAACTTTATTTATATATTTCTTTGGTGTTAGCATAAAAAGTGAAGCTGCAGGTTGGCGAGATGAGGTGTGTGTCCCCATATCAGATTTGTTCAGTTGACCATAATATTTCAGCTTCTACATCTGTTCTCCTGAGCCGCCCTCTTCACCAGCGTCGGGAGAGCACATTAGAAAAAACAGCCCCCTCCTCGGACCTTAGCCTTCAGCACACCCAAGTTGGAGTTACTCCTCTCATTTGCCCAAGAACTCCTCACCCCCGGTACCCCCCAGTCGCTGACTCTCCGGAGGTACTGAGATTCGCGAGTCTGCGTGGTAATGACCTTTGCTCGCTGCTGTCTGGGCTGGCACGCAGCACCGGGAGCGCTCCGGGCCGCCCAAGCCTTGGACAAGGGGATGAAGGGGGAAGAGAGTGACTAACGTATATGTTTTAAAGAGGTTTGCTGAAAACTTTTTCAAGTGCCAAATAAGAGAAGAAAGGCTAAGTGATTTTTTTTAAAAATGTTTACTCTTTGTCCCACGCCAGACCCAAGAGGAAAAACGTTGGCAGTGAGTTATTATGCAGTGTTTTCTGTAAAATGCCATCTATTTGCATGACTGTGCGGTGGTCAGGACATTTCTCCCTTATTGCACAAATCCCTTAGGAAAGCTGCGAGCAGTTAAAGAGTTTTTTAGTTTTTTCTGATCGGAAAGATATTCATCCAGAGACATTATCTAAATCTGCGAAAGAATGAAGGCTGCTTGTCATGCGTCCTTCGTCTCCAGTAATGTGTGCCGCCCAATTAGAAGCAATTTAAGCAATCAAAGCCGTTATGAGAGAAGGGGGTGTGAAAAATAGGTTTTCTATAGCCTCAGAACTCTAATATGGAAGAAAGTCTAAAATTACATATACACTATTTCCTTATGTAAAATAAATATATAATCTGAGTGTTTTCTGGTTGTTCTTTTTTTTTTTTTTTTTTTTCTGGATAGTCCCTCCCCCATGGTCTGCCTGCCTTTTGGAAATTCGTAACAGACGTGTAAAGCTCCAATGAGGAAAAGGGACTAGGATCCCTAAGAAGTTTTTCTGAGACCAAATGAGGATTTGGGGTGGGGCTTGGCCAAGCTTCTCCAGGCTTCTCGCTGTTGTAGAGTCCTCGTTAGTGGCTACTATTTGACTTTCATGCTCTGTGGGAGGAAAAACACCATAAAAGTCCCAGAAATGAAGGGGCCCCATTCCCAGAATCGAGTTGTTTGACCCAGGGGCTCCCAGGGTGCAGGGTGAGGGGTGTCGAACTGAGAAAGTGGACCCTGGTCACTGGAGGCTCGTCAGGATAGCTGCTAACCCATGCGTTCATCTCGGGAATTAAGGATGCGGAAAAAAAGCAAAGGGGATGCATTGGGGGAAAGGGGGTAAATATAAAATTAGGTACATTTTTCCATCAGAACGGGGAAAGTAAAAAATCAAAAAAGTTAAATAAAATGATAATAATAATTTTTTAAAAAACAACCTCAAGCCATGTTTTTTAGCAGAAGCAAGAATGCTTAACTCAGGATGCCACTTCTCACCCATTTCCCTCGTTCCCATCCGACAAAACAAGCGCGCCGGGGAAGGCCTGGACCAGCGAGCGGCTCAGGGCGAGAGTGGCTGACTCCCGCGTCTCTTCCCCTTCCCATCCAGCCTGCCCCTCCTAGCATTGCTATTTGGGAGGCAATTTTATCCTCCCTAGCTCTCAGGAGAGAGCTTAATAGAGCCAGTCCGGAAACCTACAAAAGCAAAGTTGGCAGAACTTCCAGGAAGCTTCTCTCAGGCACTGAGTCCTGAGCCTTCGATTTCTACGGCCAAGCGGACCTAAGTTCTCAGCAAATGAGTTGTGCTCCATGCCGAACGCCCAGAACCTGAACTCTGAAAGCCCTGCAGGGTGTTAAGGGCAGAGAGGAGTTGCACCCTGAGCGAGCTCTGGGCCCAGAGTGGCAGGGTGCACGGAGGGAGGCAGAAGGTCGCCCCCTGTGCTCAACTGAACGGACGCCTGGTGTTTCCCAGGACGCTGTCTCCACTGTGGGAAGTAATCACCTGGCCAGAACTCCCTTCAGAACCCAGTCTACTAGGAGGAGTTTAAGGTCATAACAACATTGCCTGCCCAGCGCTGGCTGGTGTAGCTCAGTGGATTGAACCGGGCCTGCGAACCAAAACGTTGCCAGATCGATTCCCAGTGGGTTGGGGGCCAGGTTCCCCAGAGCTGCTAAGGGTAGAGGAGGAGGGCGGAAGTAGGGAGGATTCTATCTCAGACTTGCTACTGCTGTTTCAAAATAATAGCAGTTCCAGGGGAAATAGCTCAACAGGACAAACTGAGGATCAACCTCTGGTTTTCTCAGAGGGTGAGCCACAGACCGTGTGCCAGGCAAGCCGAGGCATGCGCCAGGGCCCATCTCCATCCCCAGGCGATTCCTCACTGAAGGTTCTTGTACACAGCTATGACTGCAGTGTTAAAATCTTTCCTAATAGCACCTAATTTATTTCCTATTTGTTCTGCTTGTTTGTATCTGATTCATGAACTGAAACCATTTGATTCTTAACAAATTGAGCAATTTAACAATTCAAAGTATTTCTATTTTCAAATAATCTTCCCTGAAAAGTAATGTTGAATTTTTTCTTGAATTTAAACTTCATGAAAATTAATTGCCTCCAAAATCCTTTGAAAAAATACTGTATATTTTTATACAATTGAATTAGAAGTAGGTGACATTTAAAAAATGCAGATATTAAAAATATTTACACTGAAGTTTCCTGATTTAATAAATATATAGACATAAGCATTTTAAATTCAATTGCTCCTTTTGCTTCATATTAATGATCTAGTAATTTGGTTAGACATCAGAATAGATGTTATCAACAAGTAACATTACCTTTTTAAAAGTTAAATTTGTCCTTTAAACCCACACTTTTTGTATGGCAATTGAATATGTATATGCACAGAACATAACAGTCTTTTTTCTGCTATAAACTGGCTGGGTGAACTTAAGTTTTTACTTCATCTGGGTGTCAACTTTGTTAATTTTGAAAATTGGTCTAAATAATCTACAGTTCAAAAATTATAGTGTTATGAAATATTTTACTTCAATGTATTTTGCAGTTACATAAAATAAGACAGTATTAATTTCAAAATTAACATTTCTCTCATTATTTTATTCAATTAGTCAACACTGTATCTTAGCTGTCTATGTAAGACTCTGTTTCAACTATCCAGGAGGACTTCCTAACCTGAACCATCACTCCTAACGACCTAGATAAGAGTCCGTGGATATACAGGAAAGGCACAAAGAATTGTGTATCTTTATGCATATATCAACTCTTCTGTAAATGAGGTCTTATCTTTCACTAGATTCGCAGTGAGATTCATAACTTTAAAAAGTTTAAGAATCACTGACGTACAGGATGCATTATAAGCAAAAATACAACCACCCCAGCATTCCTTTTTTTACATTCCTTTGAATGGATAAAATAGTTGCTTCTTAAAGTAATTTAAGGGCATGGAATGCTACGCAAACTTCTTCAGTAGATCTCAGGAATGGTGTTGTCTATAATTTTATGCCCCTAAAAAGAGTTTAAATTTTTTCTTCATCTATTAATTTTATAACTTTCTCTGGAAGACAGTTTATTCCAGCTATTATAAGAATCAAGAACTATGCAGAGAATATGTTCTCTGAAAGTGTCCTTGAAGTTCTCTTTTTCTCTAGTAATAATCTTTTCTTAGTTTTCTCCCTACTCTAACCACAATCCCACCTCTAGTCTCAACCCCAGTCTCCACCTGGGCATGTTCTTCCAGGCTGACACTGAGTTTATTTAGTCTGGGATTGACATGTTCAACAGTCAGCAGCAGATTACGACAATGAACTTTTTTCAGTTCAGCCCTAAGTCGGTGAAATTAATTTCCATTTTGACAATCACGAGACTTCCCTTGGAAGTATCAGTGACTGCACAAGCCATACACAGATCAAGTGTAGGTGCTCCATCATCTGAATGAGGTTGGGTTATGTTTTCAATGGGAACAAGGTATTAAGTGATTAAATTGTGCCAACAGACATAGCACTTTTATCAAGCTTTTTCCTATACACACAGGCACAAGGAGAGTCAATCCCTGGCCCTGAAAGTCTCCAAGGACAGCTTGGAATGCTTTAGGAAATCATGTTTGCAATTAAAGAACTGGCACTTTTCTTTTCATCACTGAATAAAGGCTGAATACTATTTTTGAAACTTTACCTTTTTTTGTTGTTATTTCAATAAGCTGTTTAAGATCCTCTTGCATTCATTGACAGGATTTTTGGCACCAATTTGCTGCACTAGTCTACAACCGTTTAGTTGTTCAATGTTAGCAGATTACAAGAGGCACATTCAGAATTCCAGATGCCATTAATTCCTACCACAGCCAGAAATCACACAAAACACAAGACCAAATACCAATTTGGGTACCATATTTGCCCCCCTTTTTTGTACAGAGAGTTAGAACACTGGGATGTTTTCATCTTATCCCTATCAGCATACCTGCAGTATGGCTGAAAATGAGTGAATTAATAAATGAATGAATAAATATGCAGAGTGCTCAATGTCTGTTTGACTATTTGGAACCATGGGAGAAGTGGCAGATTTTTAGTGACTCCTATCATGGTTCCCAAATTATAAGTGCTCTTTGATGAAAAAATACAAAATTAACACAATAAAATATGAAGTACATATTGTAAATCTGAAATAAAATTGTTGAGCAGTCCGTTATCACAAAATTATTTTTAAAAGCCTTCCAATTGATGGAAATGGAGGAAATAAAAAACAAACTTTCTTGGAAACTCCAGAAGATTTCAGCATCATGAAGTGTTCTTAGTACTTTTTGTGGATCATTTCATCTAATCTCCCAGGAAAATCCTGAGACATGGACTATCAACACCATTTTACCAGGTAGGACACCAAGGCCTAGAGAGGTTAACTCACTGCTCAGCATCATGCTGATGACTGGCGCGTGGCAGAGCCAAGATTCAGATGGAGGCAGTCTGATTCTAGAGAGAGAGCTCTTAGCCAGCTAGAAGTGCTTCGTGCAAAGTGTTGAATTGATGCTTATATAATTTGCTCTTTCTTTTTTCTGTTTATTATGTTTTTTCTCATCTAATTTGTTGAAATAAGTATAAGAACATGGGAATTAAGGAAATATTCAGAAAAAAAGAAGGTGCTTCCAAGACTCCAAACACTACAAATATTGTTAATGGCAAATGAATGAAAGAAACGATAGCATAGCATAGCATGGACCCTGGAGTCAGTGAGCGGAGGTCTCATCCTTAACTCCCCAGTTTTTGACTGTGAGACCTGGGCCAGGTTACTAATTCCTCTGAGAATTAGTTCTCTGAGCCTCAGTTCTTTAACTGTGAGTTTGGCAATAAAAAGTACTAACCAACCCCATGGTGTCGGTATAATTATATATAATGAGTACAAAACACTTGGTATAAAATAAGTATATAAAGTATCATTTATTTGGTGAGAGATACATTAGAGGGTTGAACTGTACCCTAATTGCAGCATTCACTCTATTTCGAAAATCGAAATGCTGATATTCAGTCAGGTTAGGCTTCCTTAGCTACTTCCACAACACCCCCCACTTGTTTTTACCATCCTAATATTTTCAGAGAATGTTTTGATTACACTTATTGTGAAACCAAACAGTTATGTTCTTTGCATTCCAGAGATAAACTTGCAAACCATCTTCCTGCCGACACCAAAAGTATTGTTTTAGATGTATCAAGAACGCCTCAATTGGAAGAGGCCTGGCATGTGAGGAAGACTTGTTCAGGGGCATGAGGGGGATTAAAATGAGACTAGACAGTCTTTTTAATTTGGTCATTAATTGTCCTGTAAATATCTGTCAGCTATCTATCTATTGAATTTTTATAGTCATTTTGTGACATATTTATGTAGTATTTTAAATTTTTATCAAAGTAGAGCATATGCATGGTTTAAAAAGTAGGAGAGAATGCCTTACCATGAAAAGCCAGTCTCTGGTCCTAACTTTCCCCACTTCCATTATAGCCTTTCCTAAAGAGTCACTTCAAATGTTCTAAACTGCTACTGATTTTCCTCTGCGGGGAGATTGCCACCACATTGTCAAATAATATATTTGTACATTTATTTTTTATTTATTGATTTTGGACATTGTCAAAAGCTTCCTACCATGAGAAATGCAGATAGAGCTTACCTGTAACATTTCTCACACATTTACCCAATACAGGTTTACCATTACTCTTAGTTTCCATATTGCCTTTTTAATTTTAAATAATACATTTTACATGTATTTCTTGATGCTTCAGCCACAGATGATATCTTTTGATTCTGCACTTTCTCTCTCTTCATATCTTTTACCACCCAAATAGTACTCTTCGTCTTTCTCTTCCCAAAATTGATAAACTGCTTTTTTTAATTCATAAAATTGTTTATGTATTTTAAGTAAGCTGAATATAAAATTTAAGATGAACAAAGTTTTAAAATTGTTGTGACAATTCCTATATTATTTATAGGAATATTGCACAACCATAATTATACTTCAACTTGCACAGCTTTTAGTTTTTCCTCCAGTTTCCCATGGTCTTTCTTTTCCTTGAATTACCTTTGTTGCCCATGTAAGTTTTGCATATTCTCAAGGATGGTATCAAATATTTGAAAGCAACTATTTGTCTAAAACTTAACTCCATGAACCTTCACATTTTTTGCTCTAACGTTAACAAATTTATCTCCAAGTTGTCTGTACAACACACAGGCTGAGACATCCTTTCATTAATTTTTGGATTGCAGTCCATGTTTTCTGCATCAGAGCTCATGTCCTTTTTTGGGTCATTCCTCCCTCCTCACCCCATTTTGCCCAAATAATCTCCTCAGGCTGACCATATGGAAGACAATTTTTCTGAGCCCTTTCTTGTCTAAAAAAGTTCTTTACTCAATTTTCACACTTTATTGATAATTTGGCTGGTTGTAAAATTCAAGGTTTAAGATATTTTCCCTCAGAAATTTTAAGATAATTATTCTCTATCTTTTACTATGGCAGATGAGAAGACTAAACAAATTTGATACTTATTCCTTTGTAAAAGTTCAGGGATTTCCCCCATTATGTAAAACTCCCCGTAGCTGAGCGGCCAGAGACCATAGACAGAGGCTGACAACTCCTTTATTATACTAAGAACTTATTCAGGGAACTTACATACTAGGCATGTCTCAGAGGGTGGTGAGATGACACAGATACGCTATGCACCAAGTGGCAGGTGCTAAGGCTTACATAGGACAGGGCAGGATGGATGGGGTACTAAGGAATGACTCACCCCAGGTAAGAGGAAGAATGCCTTGCATGCTTGTCCAAGGTGGGGCAATGGCCTATTCCAGGAACCAGCACGAACCAGCTCACTGTGGGGCACAGGGGTGGGGCTGACCCATCAGACAGTCACTTAAGGCATTTGGAGACACAGTCACCCTTCTGTCCCCACCTAACTGGATCCAGCGCAAGGGTTCGGCAGCAGTTAGACCACGAAACAGTCACTCCTCAGCACTTGCTCTTGAGGCTTTTAGAGTCTTCTCTTTATCCTTAGTGTTCTGTAATTAATAAGTTCTCTAATGTGGGTCTTCATTTATTCATTGTTCTGAACATTCAGTGGATACTTTCTAATCACTCATGTCCTTCTACTCTACTTCCTCTCTTCAGTGGCCTTTTTTTGTTTGTTTGTTTCTGACATTCCTGTTAGTTGGGATTTGGCCTCCAAGATTAATTCTTTCATCCTTGCTTTCTATTGTATTTCCATTTTTTCCCTATTTGTTTTACTTTCTTTGAAATTCAGTTATTTTATTGTTCAACCACTTGATCGATTTTGTAGCCTGATAATCACATTTTTAAATACCAAGAATACTTAATCTATAATTTCTTTTTTATAACACCACATTTGTTTTTATAGCAGCCTGCTCTTATTTTACAGTTACATAGCTTTCTAATCTTTCTGTGGTTTGAATTAGAACTTTTAAGGATTTTGGTGGTGTTGTTCCTGAGTTATGTTTCCTTCAGGGTGTTGACATCTCTTCGTCCATTGCTCTTTATGACAGGCTTTCTTGGCTGTTCTCATTAATGCCTTTGGCTTTTGTAAAATGATGAGAGATATTTGGTTTCTGCTTATAACTAGGAAATAGTAAAATGGCTGACTGGTAGCCCTCTGAATACAGGTAGGGTCTTATTTACTGACAATTCAATTAATAAAATGTGCTTGGGAAGCTGGCCATTTTATTGAAAATCACACACTTCCCATAACTTAGAGATTTCTGTTCTGGGGTGCCAATTCCCTGATCCAATTCTGGCAATTTCTCTAGAGAAAGTCCTTCATTATATGGACTTCATTGTCTGGGAAACAGTAAAATGTCTATACTCTATGTATTGCAGTGGGGGCATTGATCATTTCATGCACAATTAAATACAAGTTTTTATCACGCATTTCTCTTGCATCCTCTCTCACACTAGCTATTTCTAAATTCTGAGACTCACAGGGCTCCATGGGTTCAGCTGGCTCCCTTTGCCTGTAACCACCTCTACTCGTCTTCTAAGAAGTGGCTGCTTTTCCCTCATTCATCAGTTGCCAATCCTCCACCCATTTTTCAACTTCCAGAACTTCTTCAAAATCTCTTTTGTGGTTAGACTCTTCTTATGTTCTCTGTTCTATACTTATACAGATTTTTTTTAAAGTTATTGTTTTAGGAAGATCAAACTGTCATATTGAACTGGAAGCTTTGTTTAAAGAAATTTTTTTAACCTGTTTGTATTGCTCATACTTTATTTTATACTACACCTCATTTATTGCTCTTTATTGGTGCTTTCTTCCCAATTGTGAATCTGAGTTTAATTTACAGTATAAATTGAAGAGAAAGTTAGTTTTAAGACACAGTCTTTCATGATTTGAATAACCAAACATAATTCTCTTTTTCAAGCTTATGCTTCATAATGTGAAATGGATATAAAATGTTTATAATTAGGAGGTCTTATGTTAGTGTTAAGAGCGTAGAAAGACAATGTTGGATTTACTGAAACTTATTTATACTATACATTTTTCAAAAGCTGCTTGAAGAAACTACAAAATCTTACTTGTAGCAAAACCATACACACCAACAGCTGGCATTCCATTGCTAGCTTTAAGTTTGACTACCAACAAGCACAGAATCTGAGATTCTTCCTCAGAAGTATCTTCAGTACCATCACAATAATCACAGCGTTATACTTGATACTGCAAATGAGGTACAATCTTTGACCCTAATTCCTCTATTCACCTTACTGATCAGTTCCACGGGGATTGTGGTCATGTCTACTTTTCACCACTGCATCTTCAGTGCCTAGCACAGCCCCTGCCCATTGTGGCCAATGGATACACACGTCAAGTAAATGCTGAGTGAACTGTGTTTCCAAACAAGGTTCTGAAACAGATACTCAGGTTTGGGAAATTAGATGTATTAAGAATAAGACTCTGCAGCATGTGATAAATGTCATAGGAGGTCACCTGAGCAAGTGCAATAATAGGCATTCAAAGGAGGGAAAGATTGCTTTAAGCCAGGATGATTGCAATATCCAGTGGAAAAGGAGGAATAGGATCTTGATGGATAGAAAGGAGAAGGGAAAAGCTTTATATGGCATAAAGGTTTAATTCAAAATAATATCCAGTTTGTAAAATGTTTGCATTCATTCCATATATTTAACTTTAAAACAAATGTCTAACTTACAGAATTCAAAAGTAACAATTTCCTAAAAAGTACTGAAGGTAGGTCACATTTTCTTTCTTCAATCAACTCTATAGTTTCCAAAGACATTTAGACATGGTCATTTTTGTCTAAAAAACCACATTCTTTTTTTAAAAAAAGCTTTTATTTATTTATTTTTTTAGAGAAGGAAAGGGAGGGAGAAAAAGAGGGAGAGAAATGTCATTGTATGGTTGCCTCTCGAGTGTCCCCTACTGGGCACTTGGCCCACAATCCAGGCGTGTGCCCTGATTGGGAATCAAACCAATGACTCTTGGGTTTCCAGGAGGACATTCAATCCACTGAGCCACACCAGCGAGGGTTAAAACCACATTCTTGAGGCAAAGTTTAAGAGTTTTGTACCATATCTGCTTGGCTGTGGAGCTGAATTAAAATATAAATTAATTCAATACATAAATGTCTCCTACTTATGTTGACTGTCTCCTCTGGGAATAAGGACAGATATCCCTCATTCCTGATGGTTTTGACAATATCAGCTTGTAGCTCTTAGATTTTCTTAATGAAAATAGAATGCTTGGATATTTTAACGTTCTGTTTACAAATATCCAGGTACTTGCCCTCTAATCAAATAAACCAAAGTGGATCAGGCAGAACTGAATGAATCTGGCTGAAATTTCCGAATCAAGCACTCTGGAGACAGACTAGGACACTCAGGGTGGGTGGGCCACACACCTGAGGCAGTATTATCTGGGGCACCCTTCAGAGCGAGTCTAATGTTCCTGATAAGAGAAAGCAGCATCTCCAAAAAGAAGGGGACACACATGACTATTTGGAGGAAGAATATAAGCAAGGAGAGAAGGGGAGAAAACAGATGATAAAATAATGAAACAGACAAGCATTCTAAGTCCTTTACTTGGATTAGTTCATTTAAGGAGAAAAGAGAAAGTAAGTGGGAGGGGAGTGGTTAGATGTATTTTCCTAGATATTTCTGATATTAAACTGACATATGATCTTTCCATTGTTGTGATGAACTGGACCCTGTCTTACCATACAGTGGCCCTGACCTTTTTGGATCTTGTCAGAAATGTCTTACTTCATATTTTATGATACAAGAGGCACTTACAGGTGTTCCCTGGAAACTCTACCAAGGCAACCAGATGGGGAGAAATTCTAAGTGCTTTTAAGTTTGGGGAGGGGGGGTACTCATAAGTTTTGATGCAAATTCTATATTTCTTACAAATGAAAACTGGAAAAACATGTTGCTTTAAAATTATTTATGAGTTATACTCTAACATGCTAAATCCTCTTCTAAAAAGGTGCATCGTGCTCTTAAATAGAATGAATGATCAACAGCCTCGTGGTAAAAAGCGCTCTGGTGAGGTAAGAGTCTTGGCGATGTAGGCTCACCTCAGCTCTGGCAAGAATCACCTGTGAAGTAACCACACAGACCCAAGCTTTGTAGACTCTCTTAATGTTGCCAGATACTCACATACCAGAGATCTGCTAAATGCCCTGCCCCCACCGAGGACTGGTTATGCCTTTGAACTGACTTATATGGATTTAGCTTTATTTTAAGATTGCTTTTTCCTTAATAAACTGGCTGAGGTCAATGACTCTAGTTCTAAAGAAATAAGGTATTATGTCACTTAGAGCATCACAGGAAGGAGCCATATGCTATTCAGAGTGCACCGTGGCTGTGTAAATTCATTTTAAAAGGCAAACGTATATATCACGTGCTTTAGTGAAATCCCACATTAGAAGTCAATGTTTAAACCACTTGGTTAAACTTCAGAGATTATGTCATATTTTTTCTATTTTACATAGCAGGGCTTACTGTTGCTCTAAAACATGCAAATCAAAGTTCAGCAAAGTAATACAAGCTAATGGCAAAGCAGAAAGAAAACATTAAATCAGCTTTTACAAAGTTTCAGCCTCTCTCAAAAGCACCATTTTAAATGTTAGTGTCTTGTGTATCTCAAAGGGACTATAAGGTCATTTTCTCATTTTAAAGTGTCTAAGCCACCTTGAAAACTCTTCCCCCACTTATTTTCTAATTCCCATAGCCTATGCCCATCCATACAAAAATTAAGAAACTAATTGCCAGTAGTATTTTAGACTGATAGTTTTTAATTCCAGCAAAGCTAAGTAACAATGGCAGGCTGCTTTGAAGTTTGCAGCGTTGCCCAAATTACACCCATATATGAGCACTGTTTTGTGGCTTACAGGTAGGTGCCACTGTTAGTGAGGGAGGGTCTCTGGGCAAGAACATGCAGAACCCCCACCTGTGAAGGAGCAATACCTGGGAAGATTATGAGCGCATTTGCAGGCTGTGTGTAGTACTAAAAGCTCTGTTGAATCCTTCCACTGCTGCTTTAGTCAGTAACAAATTGAAGCACTTTATAAAATTTGTAGCTCTTCAATAATTTTGAATCACTTTTAAAGTGCTCATGCTCCAAAGCATAAAGTCTTTCTTAACCACTGCAAATGTATAAAAGGCACATCATCAAAATGACAGTAATCAACTTCTTCAATTTTAGGTGTGAAATTGTTCTGTCTTTTTTTTTTCTCTTTGTTTTTGTTGTTCATCAAGTGCAAAAAAAAAAGATAATGGTCATAAGGACACAATGTACAAAAACTTGTTTTCAACAGCACCAAGTAATCAAGATTCTAAAAAAAGTTCTCAGGTAAAAAAATATTTGTTTTGAGATGATACCTTACAGGGTGTGTGTGTGTGTGTGTGTGTGTGTGTGTGTGTGTGTGTGTGTGTGTGTGTTACATCTGTCCAGGATCCCAAATGAACTGAAATAAGCCATCCCATAGGTGCAGAGAAAACTCTGCTGATGCAAGTCTTCTGGAACACCCTTGAAATAACATGAATCATATGGTCAGGGAAAGTAAGGGAAGGGATGGCAAAGGAAATTGATTATGTACTTTATAGCATTTGACTTTGTGAGTTAAAATAAATTTTCTATGGTTTAAACCACTAAGTGAAGGGAACTAAAACATTGTCATTTTTGACACAACTTTCTAGCTTTTCTTTTTTGTTTTTTTAAAGATTTTATTTATTTTTAGAGAGAGGGGAAGAAAGAGAGAGAAACACCAATGTGTGGTTGCCTCTCATGCACCCCCTAGTGGGAAATCTGGCCTGCAACCCAGGCATGTGACCTGACTGGGAATTGAACCTGCAACCTTTTGGTTTGCAGGCCTATGCTCAATCCACTGAGCTACACCAGCCAGGGCTGCTCTTTTTTAAATCATTCAACTGATCTCATTCAGATTAGGTCCTCCTAGTTAATGGATCATATCACCCCCAGTTTAAACTTATTCACAACCAAACCAAATAAAGTCACATTTTAGTTTCTAAACGAAGGGGTCACACCAGACTAGTGCAATAATGT